>CAKAKR010029049.1:0-34962 GCA_916700685.1 Adelosebastes latens | reverse complement strand
AGGGTCAAGCTGTTGCAATATTCTGTGACAACGCAGTTTCCAAAGGATGTAAATGTAATTGGATTTTGGCATAAAATTACATCTTAATGAGATTTGTTTCTTTTTTGGCATTTGTTGTTAAATCGGTGTACTGGGAAATTGCCTGACGAAGTCAAAAACACAATTGCTACTGCAATTAGCTGATTGTCCTGCCTCGTCACAGATGGTCCTTTGAATAATTGCTAGATATTACAGTGTAATAGGAGCCCATATGTAACGTCCAACACACTGCCTAAGCAATGAAGCAATCCATCACGTCTGCTGCAGGTATAGATACGGGGCTCTGACCTTTCTGTTCCTCTGAGGTGGAAATAATCCTATAAATAGGCTAAATGGCATGCAGATGATGGGACTTAAATAGTAAATACACTGATCACATGCCGAGACCATTTTAACAAGACAGGAAGGCATGTGTGCAGTAGACGGATGTGCAGCTAGATGCACAGCTTCCAGTGATGACTGGGTGATTGTTTACAGGCCTACATTCAGTTCAGTGTCCTGGCTGTGAGCTAGTTATCGATTGCTGCTCTGCCCAGGCTACAGCAGGGAGCGTGGGGATCCTCTAATGTGGCTTTCATTGAGGAATTCAGGACCATCTGTTTCACACCAGTAGCAATGGGGGCAACATGATGTCATCTCCTGCATCTCGGTCACACATACACAAACAAACTCACCATCCATGTGTCCTTGTGTGATAAATAAACCCCACCCACGTCAAATGTAATGAGATAATTAAATTTCTGAGCATTGATAATGTAATAGGTTCCAGTGCTTCAGTATAAATGCACCTTGTGCAGCTCTTACATAAGGGAGGCTTGTATCCTTAAAAAAGGCAAAGGAAAAACACTGCACCCCATCCTCCCTCCTGCCTCAGTACGTCAGCAAGTCATTCACTGCTGCCTGACTCATCCGTTTCATGAATGAACCAGGCTGCAAAAATGCATCTACACAACCAACATCAGGCTGATGAAATAACATTGAAATCACCTGCCACGGCAAGACTGTACAGAACCATCAGACTGGATCAAGATGTTTAATCATAAAAGTGGTGCAATATTACCACACCGAAAAAGGTGACAGCCCATATATGCTGCTGCTGCTGCAGAACTGCATTTTGCACTGCCACTGACTGACCCAGATTTACAAATGAAGCTGAGCTACTTGGCCCCTTTTATCCTGCAAGAAAAGAGGGAGAGAGGAGGGGGAAGACAACACAGCAGGCACGTTTTATTTATTTACCTTCCTATGTCTTCCTTTGAACACCACAGCAAAGGCTCCATGTCCAACCAGGTCTTTTCTGCTGTACTCAAAATCTCCCACAGCCTCCATTGTCATGGGATCTGATAATGGTGTCCAGTTGATGCTGGACACTTGGTGGTTGTAGCCTGAAATGTTGATGCTCTCCTCTTCAGAAAAAACAATCCCTGGAGCAAATGAATGCTCTCAGACCTGGTTTGATACTGCTTCTTGCACTGCGGATTTTACTTCATGACAGGCTGCTCTGATGTTTGCATAAATAAGAGATGCAGTCAGGACATGATGCATTCACATGTCCTCTATTGGATGTTTTTGTAATATCACACAGAACAGACTGGATTGTTGAGCATGGCTAACAAACAATCCTGAGCTAAACTGTTATCAGTGCCAGCTGTCCTCAGTCTTTGACCCAGTTGAATGGATGCAATCCAGCTTTGCATTACTCTCCAAGGAGGCTCACTTAACACACTTATGTGTCCTCCTGTCACCTATACCTGATCAGAGGGGACAGTCTACATGATGCCAACCCTGCAGGACATGACCATGCAAAAGACTGGAGAAGCAGCTGCAGCTACAGAGAGCTATCTGTTAGCCTGACAGTGACATAACCCTGTGGCTAACGTTGCACCTAGCGTCATAGCTGCTGTTGCCCATAGCAGGGCTCTGCAAACATGCTCACAATAACACTACAATAACGTTACCTTGTGTGGAGAGACTGTACTGAGTAATTTAACCTGTAGCAGCCTAAAGAGCTAGATAACATCAACCAGCTAATGGTAGTCCCACAGTCAGTGTTAGCAGAGATGTCAACACAGAGCTGTTGTTGTTTATCTGCAGTCCTTATGATCCGTCCTCTGAAACAAGATGTCCTAGTCCTCCAGAGACATTTCTGTTGTCCTCTTGTACTTCCACGTCAAGCTACTGTTCGTTAACCTGCTTGTTATATAAACGGTACAGTATTTAATGTCTGTCACAGCAGGAGAAGACAGACAGAAGGACAGACTGAAGGTCCTCTCGTCTTCACGGTGGTTCAAACAATACTGAAAAAACTAGTGCCATGTTCCTGATTTATAAGCGATCCTTCCGCCGGAGAGGAGACCAGCTGTAGACGTGTCCTTCCGCTGCGGAGGTTAGTCCGTCTACTGAGGCTCTGTCTGACGCCGTTTGGTATATTTTGAACTAACCTGAATATTGCAGTAACATTTTCATAATATTATGACTTTATTCTCGAAATATCAGATTTATTTTTTCCCCTCAATGTGGCCCTAATACTCTAATTTACTACTGTATTCTTACTATTACTAAGCTACTGGAGTTACCCTGCACTATATTCATTTTTAACAGTCTCTTCTGCACTATATTCATTTTTTTAATAGTTGTGTATCACAGCTGTTACCCTGCACTATATTCAGTTTTAACAGTTTTCTTCATCTCTGTGTATTTTTATATCTGTTATATTTTTTTTGTATTTTGTACTACTAACTTTTTTACTGCCTTTTTACTAACATGTTTTTGCACTATGGAACTGTGATGCTGGAAACTTGAATTTCCCTCGGGATCAATAAAGTTACTATCTATCAATCTAACTACATATATACATATACATATATATATATTTTGCAACGAAAAGAACTTGGGAGAAAGTGGATGATATTGCTATCAACATTCCCAGATGATATATTACATTAATATTTTTAACATTGACATGATTAAGTAATACATGTAGGTATAGATCTAAAAAAAATGGTCTGGAAAAAATAGACACAGTTTAAGCCCTTTCAGGCTTAAACTGCAGAGTTGTTCAACCAGGAAAAAAATACTTTTCTTGACAAAAAGAGAACATATATCATAAAAAATACATGTTGCATGGAGGAAACAGGGAAGCATTGAACAAGTTACAAGTGTATTGCTTACCGCATAGACATACAGTATCTTATATATGTATATGGCTTACCGTTGCCAGATTTTGAGTATACCATCTGTTTAGATTTGACACCCTCTGGTGGCTGAACTCTGGCATTTTTTAACAAAACCTGAACGGTGAAACACATAACATGCTGATTCCAGCATGTTCAGACACTAAATATGGGCTTGGTATTGATATTGGTGCTTATATAATATCTTACTTTGTGGAGTCTAACTATGTTTGACCCCATTTTTAATTGAACTAAATATAGCATATCAAACTGCTCAATGCATCAGTCATAATAAATAAGATAAGATATTCCTTTATTAGTCCCACAGTGGGGAAATGTGCAGTGTACAGCAGCAAAGGGGATATATAGTGCAGAAACAAGAAGCATTAGTAAAAACAAAAAGCAAGATACAACACAGTAAAGTAAAAAAAAAAAAAGCAAAACAAAAGTAGACAGACATATAAAATAGAAACAATTTAAATAGGAGGAAATATTAAAAATAGGAGCAAAATAAACAAGGGGAAATATTAAAAATAGGAACAATATATACAGTATTGACAATAAACAGACTATTAAGACAATTGCACAAGTGGAAAATTGATATTTCACAGTGATTGGAATGCAATTTCACCTGAAAGTATTGCACAGTATGAATTGAGTTACACCTGAGTAGTACTGATATTGCACAGTCGGTGTACAGTAAAGTGCAGTTATTGTCAGTTTTTTGGTGTGTATGTTGGTCTACTGGGAGCAGTGCTGGTTGTGGAGTCTGACAGCTGCAGGAAGGAAGGACCTGCGATGGCGCTCCTTCACACACTTCAGGTGGAGCAGCCTGTCGCTGAAGGAGCTCTCCAGTGCTGAGATAGTGAATTCAAATATTGCCTGAAGTTATACAAATGTAAATGATCAAAAGAATCCGTAAACAAGATTAGAAATCTGACAAACATTCAATGGCATCGATACACGGTGCTGATGTGGTTGGTACTCAGAATGTATTGAGGTTTGATACCCACTCCTATAGAGGACTCAGTATGTCTCCACCAGAATTTTACTAGTAAAAAAAAGGCTGAAATCTAAATTTAAAGTACTTAAAAATATTTTACTTTACTTTTTATTTTACTTCGTTAGCCCAAAGATCCATCAATAAATCAGGAAAGATAGCATGTTTTAACACTTTAATCATTGGGCGATGAAGGAGGCAGACATATAGTTT
Source organism: Adelosebastes latens (assembly GCA_916700685.1). NCBI lineage: Eukaryota > Metazoa > Chordata > Actinopteri > Perciformes > Sebastidae > Adelosebastes > Adelosebastes latens. The sequence goes on along the minus strand of CAKAKR010029049.1, from coordinate 30,537 downwards.
GACCAATTATTGATCAGTTATTTAAGCTGCGAAAAAGTAGCATGAGGTTGCACCACACCATCCACAGCTGCACCAGTATTTTCCCCTCTGGTAGTGCTTTAAATAGTGAGAGGGGTCCTTCACTCCTCTCTATGGGGCCCCATGCTGGAGCCTGATACCAGGCCCTGATAGCCCCCAAATTCTATTTAATTCTTGAGAAATATAATTTGTATGAGTACATCACTATTCATGCATTCATAACACCCAATTTGGATGAGTATGATTTTCTTTTTTAAACTGATAAAGTTTCCTCTGCTTACTATGTGTTGCCATGGTTTTAACTAGCAATACAATGAAATCAGAACAGGTCACAGCAATCTATGCATCACCTAAGAACTGATTTCACAATATTACTTATTGATACTTTAAAGCGGAAAATGTCTCTCAGTTAAACTGCAGATCTTTTACCTCTATGTGTGCTGCTACTTGGGTTGTTCCAAAGTCTATAAGTAACAAAGGTGACTGAGGCTTTGTCAACAGGGCCACAGACTCTGGGATGACTTAACAGAGGAGAGTAAGTTAGTCCTGTAGCTCTTTTCTACTTGTTTTATTAATTTGCATTTTTATTTGACTGCCTCTTCTTTTTATTTCAGTATTTCAGCTTTGAGAAGTTGAAAAGTTTGAAAAGTTGGAGTCTTATTATTTTGCATGTGGAGACAAGACCATATAGTCTAAAAACGTAAACGTACTAAATGTGTTCCAGTGTATTTCCAGTTGCAGTGCATCTGAACGACATTAGCTGACAGAAAGTAAATATTAGGATTATATAGGATTTCCTACAGAGTCCTTTATAAATGTATTCATTTCATTTTGGTACTGATAAAGACACAACACATGTTCAGTAAACAAGTGTTTACTTTTAATAAAAGTGCTCATTCTGGCTCAAAGTTGAACTCCGCACAGCCTCTCAGATAGACCTATATGTACATTACATCACATACAAATGGTACATTCAGAAATGTAAAAAAATATCTCCTAAAATCAGAGTGAATTAGATAGCTGTAGTCTGGTTCTGTGTCAGTTCTTCTTCTTGGATTTGGCTGGCTGGTGTCCAGCGTTGGAGTTGGTGGAGTTGTATGTGGAGGAGAGCAGCATGGTGAGGAGCAGCAGCACAGGCACCAGCAGGTATGGTGCGTATATGGAGGCGAGCAGCCAGCGCTCCTGCGGGGTCTGGGGACCAGGGTGGGGTTTCATAGGGAACTGATAGAAGAAGATGTGAGCTAGGATCGGGATCAGGGTGGTGGCCACATGTGTGGAATAAATGATGGCAGGAGTCCTGATCCACTTACAGCCACCTGAAAGAGAAGGAACACGCTGAGTGATCAACAGATGCTCCAGGCTGCAGAACACACTCTATGGTAGAAAGTAGTCACGTCTTTGGATTATCCAGAAGAACATGGACAATGTTGCTGTTGATTTTTTCAGTGTTGTGGGCACAGAATTCCATTCACCTCCATTTAGGCTATTTGGTACACTGAAAGCTGTGACCACAGAGAGCCAGCAACACATGACGTCAACGTTTCTGACGGCTGTCGTCAGAATATGTGACCCCACAATACCTGTATAATAAGTGAGGCAAATATGTGACAAAAAAAACACATAAAACTAAATTGTTAAAAAAACAAACATAAATGTATTTTAATATTTTTTAATTTAAAGATATATTCATAAAACTCAAAAAGAAAAGTAAAAGATAGATGGGGTTATATTTTCTGACGACAGCTGTCAGAAATAGTGACCTTATGTGTTGCTGGCTCTCTGTGGTCACAGATTTCAGTGTAACACCGGAGTCATGTTTCCAGTGTCCTATGTTCCCAGTGTCCTATGTTCCCAGTGTCCTATGTTCCCAGTGTCCTATGTTGCCAGTGTCCTATGTTCCCGGTGTCCTATGTTCCCGGCGTCCATTATTCCCAGTGTCCTATGTTCCGGGTGTCTTATGTTCCTGGTGTCCTATGTTCCCAGTGTCCTATGCGCCAGGTGTCCTATGTTCCTGTTGTCCCATGTTCCCAGCGTCCCATGTTCCCGGTGTCCCATGTTCCCAGTGTCCTATGTTCCTGGCGTCCCATGTTCCCGGTGTCCTATGTTCCCAGTGTCCTATGTTCCCAGTGTCCTATGTTCCTGGCGTCCCATGTTCCCGGTGTCCTATGTTCCCGGTGTCCTATGTTCCCAGTGTCCCATGTTCCCAGTGTCCTATGTTCCCGGCGTCCCATGTTCCCAGTGTCCTATGTTCCCGGCGTCCCATGTTCCCTATGTTCCCGGCGTCCCATGTTTCCAGTGTTCTATGTTCCTGGCGTCCCATGTTCCCAGTGTCCTATGCGCCAGGTGTCCTATGTTCCCGGTGTCCGATGTTCCCAGGGCCTGTGTGTCTCTTGATATAAACTAACATTGTCAGTGATTGGTAAGGGCTATATTCGCAGTAAACATCTGTTTAGCAACTATGGAGATATCCATGTCAAAAATCAAGAAAATTGTCTTGGCTGCAAATTTGAGGGCTTATTGAGGAGTAATCTTTTAACATCAGCAGACCTATAACTATGACTAGTTAACCATAACTACTATCCTATAACTATGACTAGTTAACCATAACTACTATCCTATAACTATGACTAGTTAACCATAACTACTATCCTATAACTATGACTAGTTAACCATAACTACTATCCTATAACTATGCACTTTGAGTCATTTCAACATATTGACCCTGGGAAACACTGATTTGACCTATAGGAAAAAACATTGCTGAGATGATTGAGAACATAAAACTAATTTTAATGTGTCATATTAAGAGGACATTAAACTGGGGAATATAGGACCCTGGGAACATAGAGACGCTCCCTATGAAATACTACTTCATGTGGATAATATGTTAATTAATTAGCTTCCCCAATTAGAGACCCCAACCCTACAACAGTCACTCATGTTTATGCGCGTTTCTGTGTCAATGAAGCAACTAAACATATGTAAACAGACACATTCAGGCACAATATTATCTTTAGAAACAGCAACAGTGTATTTGTATGAACTGACCTTTTAGAAAAGCATAAGCTGCAACAGGAAAGAAAGGCGTCTGAAAGAAAGCCTCGCAGAAGATGAAGGATCTGAACCACTCCGGAGGATCCAGCACCATGGGGTCCCTGCACACCTCACCATACCACTTCAACACATCTATCAGCTGATGGAGAGATAGAGAGTTTAGTAACTATTATTATATAATGAGGTCTCTATAATTGTCTCCTGTAGGCTGCTGACACTCACCTGCTGAGGATACACATGTCCGGGTAGCAGGGCTTGTAAGTCAATGAATAATGTGATAGGGATGTGAGAGGCAAAATAGAAGAAAAAGATGATTTCTAACACACGGATAGACATGTTACCTCTCGGACTTACTCAGTGCAAAACAGATAAGAAACTGGGACAGAGTCCGCAGCAGTAGTGTGACGTAGAGACGCGTGTTCCCAGGAGGAATTTCATTGGCTCACAGAGATGGGGGCGTTCCCGGATGTTGTTTGTTTAACTTCACACAAAATGTAACAAATGTAACAATGTAACAATCTACATTTTTTATTTAGATAGTTATTCTTTTTTTCTTCTCAGTATTGTCTGTTTATGTAATTGTTGGTATGCACAGGCTATATTCTTATATAGTCTAGGCCTATAATTTCCGTTCTGCTGATAATACATAACTATCTACTATCTACTCTCTGTCTATAATGATAATAATAATAATAATAGATAGTGGACGTAATACAAAGATAGATAAATACATAAGCAAATTAAAACATAAATATCAATTTATGTCACATTTTATCAATTCATTAATGTATACATTTATTTTTATATTATGTTGAGTTCATTTAATAGCATATTTATTTATTTATCAAGTCAAGTGTGAAGTTAAACATCATGTATTGTATATACATGATGTTTAACTTCACACATTTTTAAAATGTTCTTTTAGATAGTTATTCTTTTTTCTTCTCAGTATTGTCTGTTTATGTAATTGTTGGTATGCACAGGTTATATTCTTATATAATCTAGGCCTATAATTTCCATTCTGCTGATAATACATAATGTCTATAATGATAATAATAATAATAATAATAATAATAGATAGTGGAAGTAATACAAAGACAGATGTTTTAAGCAAATTAAAACATAAATATCAATTTATGTCACATTTTATCAATTAATTAATGTATACATTTATTATTTATGGGAAAATGTTGTTAGAAGGGCTTGGGAAAATAGAATTTTGAAGTTAAAACATTCATACTTTGACCAAAATTTGAATGTTAGGATTTGAAAACATAAGGAACACCACTGTGAAGCTACAGAATGATATAAAAACCTCAAAACCCCCAAAATAATAGACCTGCCCTTTAAGGTTTAGACTGACATAATGCAGCAGATGATTTTATTTATTTTTATTACATTATTTGTGATAAAAAGACTGTAAACAGCTGCAAATCATACAAACATATTTCAGCAAATTCAGTTCTTTCTGATTCATGAAGCTTGGAGGACTTTCAAGGCCTTTTGAACATCAGGATTAAAGCCAGCCACACAATATATGAGCCTACGTATTATTTATGATTTATTTATATATACATTTATTTTTTATATTATGCTGAGTTCATTTAATGGCATATTTATTTATTTATCAAGTCATTTATTTATATATATTTTTTTATTTTGGTACGTTCCGTCCTCCGTACACATCATGTAGAAAATTGTCATTTTCACTGAGTTATCAATAGGATGGATAATAAAGTTAAAGTAGAAACATAAAACATGACAAGTATTTTACAGTGCTAAACAAGAACATATAAGTACATTATGTTTACCCTGCTCTCTGTTGAGTTGTTTATGTGTGATCATCTTACAGCTGCTATATTTCAGACAGCACTTGAAGGGCAAGCATATAAATGTAGCCTAAAAAATTATAGAAAAAGAAGAATTACTTTATTAATCCCAAGGGAGGAATCACATTTTTTCACACCTTGTAATTTTGCACACACACACACACACAGGACCCATAGACATGCAGATTATTGTTTTAAACCGTTCTGCCTTATCTCTTGCCTTGGTATTTAGATGTGATTTGTATCTTCCAAGGTGACGCTGGCTGCCCGTAGACATTTAGCTTCATGATATTGACCATCCTCATCTTTCACCAAATGCTGAGGACTCTCAACATCCACATAATCCTGCAAAAAAAAAGAAGACGAAAAAGTTTATATATAACCAAAAGGACATTTTCATTAGAAATAATTCATAATAATAATTCATCCAAACTGTTTGACTGACAAGTCATCTCATTAGAAAGTGAGCGTTTAAGATAAACTCAGTTTACCTTCTAGGAAATTGATATAAAACTGCAGAAAAATCCTTTCCTGCATCTCTGAAAATATGGTGTGTTACATAATATGACTTTAATCAAGTATGTAATGTCATTTGGCTTTACATGCTGAATTAAAGTCATATGACTCTACAGTCTAACTTAAGATACATCATTAAGGTTGAGACTATTTTTAGCACCACGAAGGTCACACAATGTTTGCTTTGAAAGGAAAAGATGAAGAATGACTGACACAATAAATAATCATGTCAACCATTTAAAATATGATGTTCCTTACCGCATCGTTTTCCATGATGTTCTCCAGCATGCGGACAATGTCTGTGAATGAGGGTCTCAGAGTGTACGGCTCCAGCCAACAGTCTCGCATGATATGAAGTCTGTAGGGTTTAGACATTCAAGGGATTCAGCATGTTATAAATTAATGAATGAATGACTTTATTTTGAACATAAAACAAAAAACAGATACAAAATAATAACAAGCAAAACAAGAGTAACAGTGTCCGAAAAGGAGTAGGTAGAAGTAAAACTTATATTTCCCATTAACTCATATGTCATAGAATGATAATATAATATAATATATAAACTATCCCAGATTTATTTACATCCCAAATTAAATATATGAACAGCATCCCAAGTTTATTTACAGCCCACATATCCATCCAGAGTTAAAAAAATAAATATAAACCAACCCTTAACGCAACCCTTATCACGACTCTTCCTCATCCATATACCTCCCAAAAATATCTTTTTTGGATAGCTTTTTAAAGTGATTTATATTTGTGCTCCGCTTCAACCCATCACCTAACTCATTCCACAAATACACTATTGCCCGGAAGTGAATTATTTCTAGCTTTGAACATAATTATTGCAGTTTTAAATTTGACCAAATCCATGAATTTCAATGCATGTGACTTTAAAAACAGTGTCTTCCCTATATCCCACATTATTTACTATCCTGATTGCTCTCTTTTGTAGTATGCATAATGGTTGTAAGTTGCTTTTATAAGTGTTACCCCAAACGTCCACACAGTAATTCAGATATGGCGATACAAGTGAAGAATACAGAATGTGCAGTGCTTTATGGTCCAGTATGTGTCTTGTTTTCTCTAAAACTGCTACGCTCTTTGCCAGCTTTGTTCTTACATAAGTTATCTGAGGTTTCCAGCAGATTTTGTGGTCCAGTATCACACCCAGAGATTTATTTTCATATACTCTTTCAATATTAACATCATCTATCGTCATTTGTACTTGTATGTCTATTTTTCGGTTTTCCAAATAACATAAAATTGAGTTTTGTTCAAATTTAATGACAATTTGTTTCTGTCAAACCACCGTTGCAAGATAGAAGTTACATAGACTATATAATAGCTGCCAAATCGCCTGTCGAATGTAGATTTTGAATGTTTCAAGATTCAAGATGTTTATTGTCACGCCGGTTATACAGGTACAATCGTGTGAAATGCTTTTTGCTGGGAAGCACCATTAAAATAATAAGTTATATTACGTTATATATATATTACAATTATAAAAGGAAATACTTTGTACAAGGGCATATTAAGAACATGTACAATGTTTTGTGTAATTGTCTGTTTTCACTTACATCTCTGGTCTGCAGCCTTCAGGGTTTGTGTTCTTATGACCAATACAGATGTGGTACACCACTGCCTCTGATGTCTGAAGGTGTGGGTACGGCAGTGTACCTGAACATACAGATATTACATATGAGATATATTCCAGACTCCAGAGTGAAACAAACCTACCTGACATTTTCGTATCGATCAAACAAGTCGTGTTTTTCTACTCAAGGTCTTTAGTTACCTGCTGTCTTTTAAAATATACCATACCAAACATATATCATTTCATCTTCTCATTTGTTTTGTAAAAATAGGCATCACCTTGCTGTGAGCATCATCAAGATCACATATATCTAATTTGACCAGTTTCATGTTTCCCCAGACTGATGAGATTGTTTTAGGGAATGTGATACTGCCTTAATGTTTATTTACAACTAAAAGAGGCAGTCAAAAAGAAAAATCTCCTTCATACCCAAAGTGGACCCCTTTGTTTCTAACTTCAAATTTTTAATAATTTTGTGACACACATATCTTTTATTACCTGAGCAACCAACTCACCAAATGTCTGCATCTCCCACAGCACGACGCCAAATGCCCACACGTCTCCCTTAAAGCTGTAATAGTTGTTCTTGAAGTACTCAGGTGGGTACCAGCGCAGCGGCACACGCTGCTGTACATGTCACAGGCAAGATGTGTCCCAAATGGGACAAAATGTGATCAGAAAGGTACAAAATTGTGTCACATGCTGCACTGTTTTGTTTTGCCAAAACAATACAGTGTGTGCCTCTTGGCATCCTATTTTAATAAGTTGAAAAAGCAGTATATATAGCAGTAATATATGGCCCTGTTTAGACCTGGTATTAACATGCGTCCTCAGTGATCGGTTCACAAGTGGACAGCTTGAAGTACGTCTGTTCACACCTGGTATTAGAAAGCGTCTCCACATCCGATCTCACTTCCCCGCTCTATATGCAAATAAACACGTAGTAAATACACGGCCAATACAGCAGACGTTGTGACGTAAGATTACAGGAATGTCCGTAGTAATATTGTGAATTTCGGTACATTTTATTAAAATTTTTACAACATCAAAATATAAGGATATTGCCAGACAACAGCGGGTATAGAACTTCAGAGAGCCGGGGAGGAAAGCGAGCAGGCGGTCGGATGGACGGGTGTGAGCTCCGTGCAAAGCAGCGGAACAAAAACACTGCCACATCTCCGACAGTATGATAATAATGCACTTTCTGTTCCTAGTCTGATAGTCTGTAGTTATGTAGCCTATAGTTAAGATATATTTTAATAAAATACAGTTGTAGTTGTACAGTTGAGAAAAGAGTCCGTTTCCATGCTGCGAGGCAGACGAGCGCTCGCCTGTCTATTCACCTGAGGAGCGTGGTGATCCCGCGGATCCCAGTGTGACATCAGATGAGTAGGCGGTCCTTAATGTGGTCCAGGACACATTCAATACACACTGCTAAAAGAATGTGGTCATATGTGGCCCAGACCACCTCTGAATGTGGTCTGAAAGATCCAATCTCAATGCGTCCTCAATGCGTCTTGAGTGCGTTCACACCTGTACTTAGAGCTGTCCACTTGTGATCCGATCACTGAGGACACATGTTAATACCAGGTCTGAACAGGGCCTATGTAAACTCAAGTTATCTGTTACCTGTTAAAGTCACATGTTCTGATGGTATGACGCTCAGTTGTTAGGGTTGTAGGACTATTTGAACTTCTCGTAGGAAAACTGAAATCCGAGCCGTATCAGTCATCGAGGAGAATTTCCTCTGAGTGTGTTTGTGTTGATGTCTTACCCGTGGGTTTCTCCAGCGGCTGCTGCGGCGGCTCGTCATGCGTGTTAAGTCTCGGGCCAGGCCAAACTCCGCTACTTTCACCTCCCAGGGGAACTTATTGACCATGATGTTCCTCAGAGCTAAGTCACAGTGCACAATCTGCAGGGAAGACCACACTGACACTGCTTAATATGGGTCTATGATTGGCCAGTGTGGTCCATACTGTAAATCATTATTCATCAACCTACAGCTAAGTACTTCATAATAGCCTGTTGTTACCATTTTGCAGCGCAGGTGCTGCAAGGCTAGAGCAATGTGGTATGAGGCGATGGTGAGGAGGCTCTGCAGCTCAGGGTCTGTACTCAGGTGGGCTCTGTTGGTCTGCAGGAAGCTCCTCAGAGTGCCGGAGCTCACGTGCTCCATGATGAGAATGTAAGGCTCTGCAAAGATCAAAACGGAGAGAGAGGATGTGGGATTTACAGGGAGGAACATATCCAAGGAATACATATCCTCAGAATTGCGTCTCTGCTCTTTGCAGATGATGTGGTTCTGTTGGCTTCATCAGACCGTGACCTGCAGCGCGCACTGGGGCGGTTTGCAGCCGAGTGTGAAGTGGTCGGGATGAGTGAGTCTTTGCACCAAGCGAAGGAGTTTAAGTATCTCGGGGTCTGGTTCACGAGTGAGGGAAAAAAGGAGCAGGAGATGGACAGGCAATTCGGTGCGGCTTCTGCAGTTTTGCGGGTGCTATACCGGACCGTTGCGGTGAAGAGGGAGCTGAGCCGGAAGGCAAAGCTCTGGATTTACTGGTCCAACTACGTTCCAACCCTCACCTATGGTCATGAGCTTTGGGTAGTGAGCGAAAAAATAAGATAGCGGATACAAGCGGCCAAAATGAGTTTCCTCCGTAGGGTGGCTGGGCTCAGCCTTAGAGATAGGGTGAGGAGCTCAGACATCCGGAGGGAGCTCAGAGTAGAGAGGGGCCAGCTGAGGTGGTTCAACATCTGATCAGGATCCTCCTGGACGCCTGCCTTTGGAGGTTTTCCGGGCACGTCCAACTGGTAAGAGGCCCCAGGGTAGACCCAGAACACGCTGGAGGGATTATATATCTCGGCTGGCCTGGGAACGCCTCGGGGTCTCCCAGGAAGAGCTGGAAAACATTGCTGGGGAGAGGAACGTCTGGAATTCCCTGCTGAGCCTGCTGCCCCAGCGACCCGGCCCCGGAGAAGCGGAAGAAAATGGATGGATGGATGGAACATATCCAAGGTCTCATGATCTACCTTTCTTTATTTTCCTTCTACCAGGACAACTGTAGAACAGGACAGTGGTTTCATTCTGGCCGAGGAATAACAGTCTGTGGATAAATGTCTCTCACCTTCAGTGGTGTTCCAGTCCAGTAACTGGAGGATGTTCTTGTGGTGCACCAGTTTCCTCATGATGGAAACCTCTGTGTCCACATGCTTAGGACGGACACCTCGAGGAAAAAAAGAGAGAACGAGTAAACCATAGCTCTGTAACTGAACTGTAAAAAAAAAAATCATCTGAATCTACAGACATCCACATTTAGTTTAAATGATCTACGGTAGTTACCCCCATACTTTTTTGTGAATTATAGTTAGGCCCATATAGCGTGTCTGTAACCTGATTAATGTGTCTGTTTGCATGACAGACCATTGGATTACTATAACATAGCCCACTGTACATGTGCGCTGACATTGGTTCGGTTTGGGTTGAGTTTAAATGTAGCTTGCCACAGCATTTGCTCAGTGTGGGAGAGGAAGGAGAGGAAGGAGAGGAAGGAGCGGTTGGGCTGAGGGTTTTTATCTTCATATTTTCCGTCGCCCTTTCTTACCACAACTGCAAATACAGCTCTAAACCAATGTTAAAGTTGCATGTAACTGTAGTTCATATTATGCTACTTAACTGTAGCTTGTTATGTTTCAACTTATCACATTTCAAAACTTATTTACACATACAGCACACACATTAGTATTCATTTAGAGTCGTGTTTGTGTCCCGCTGATGAATCTATTTCCAATATTCACTTTCCTTTTAGCTCTGCTTTGGTCTCCTCCAACTTCTCAGAAAAACATTTGTTTCTTAGCAGCTTAATGCTCTGTGTTCACCAGCTAGTCGCTAACTTGGTTTGTCTGCTGAAAATAAGCGACAAGCGACACCTTTACCTTTACCTTTACCTTACACACATAATTGATCCACTGTCAATATAAAAATATTATAATAGCTGCTTTTAAGAAAGAACCTTCTCCAAAACTGAACTTAAATGTAAACTAGAGAGGAAGCCTATTTCCTGAGTAAAATGCATGTGATCGCTGCTCACACTGATTCTGATTATCATTAAAGGCGTCATCGCTGCAACCATCTACACAGAGTTGTGAAAGATTAATTTTGGTAGCGTTAGTACCGTAGGAGGAGATGCAGATCAAATGTGTCTTTGAAAAGTTTTTTAGGAATATTTCAGTTCAGAGTTACAGGTTAATAGCCAGATACTTTGCACCTTGACTTTTACCTCTACACTTGATTGATTATCTCTGCCTCAAAGAAATGCTTGCAGCTCTAAACCTCCAGAGAAGTATGTATAGGCCTACCTTCCTTGCTGATCTTGCAGGTGAACATGCTGTGGCCTTTACACGTCCCTCTGTTCATCCTGGCTTGGTAGAAGACGCCCTCCTTCCCTGCTTTGATCAGCTGCAGCAGGTTCAGGTCTGACTTGCTAACATGAGGACCCTTGAACGAATGCCATAAGAGTGACTTTGCAGCATCAAATCAGAGCAGAACAGCAACGGGTTAGGACGGGAGACTGAGAGGACATGCAAACACCATCCTGGTCAAAGTCACAAACTCATTTTTTGTCCACATTGTACCAGAACTGTCTGATTTTGGCTCTATCCTGAGCTACAGTGGTGATATATTTGGCACAAAAGAGACATGATCAGCAGTAATACAGATCAGATTGACAGAGCGTGTCACATGTGAAGTTAACATTCAGTTTAGCATGTGAGATTTCCTCTGCTCCGTCTTCAGCTGACCTCTAACGGAAGTCAAGCACCCCTAAAATAGGTCAAATAACTGACAACATAAAATATCTGCATGATGTGTTGACATGAAGACGGGGGTGTATCAGCAGTACCTGCTGCAGGCCTTTCCACAGCCTCCTGGGGGGGGACCTGATTGTGCTCATCTGCTGCAGGGGAATCTGGGGAGGAAGGTCCTCCTCCTCCTCCTCCTCCCCCACCATCGCTGGCACCAGCCTCCCAGGCATGAAGTGAGCTTCCAGCCGAGGAACAGCATCCAGCAACAACCTGCTACCCTGCAGCTGCCGAATGGTCTGGACCAAAGAACGATATCTGCGAGAAATAGTAGAGTTTATTAAACAACGAACACTGTACAAGGTTTGGGGGAGACAGATTCCAGCAAAAGCTCAAGGCAGCTGTGCCAGCGGGGACTGTGGTTTACTGGAAAAATAAATATCTACCTGTATGAAAAACAAAAGATGCTTCTTAGGTAACAGCACTATCTCCAGTTTGGGAGCTTAAGAACGTGTTTCAAAAGAAATTGTGAAATAAACACCATCTATGCATCTTTTTTGTGTTAGAAACCAAAGTATTGGACAAGTTCAAATTTTGACCTGATGGTGATGCAGGATGAAAATTCAGAGGATCAACAAAGTGACTGCAATTCATCCTGAGGGGAACTTAAATGACTGTACTACATTTCATGGCAATCCATCCGATAATTATGGAGATATTTCATGAAATATGTGTTTGACCAATGAAATCCTTACTTCCAAGTGATGTCATACAAGCATCAAGTTTTGGGGTCCGATTAGTTTACCTATTGTGTAGCTAACGTTTGTCCTCGGCTTGGAAAGGAGACATCATTAATGTTGTTAGTTACACCTGCTATGAAAAGGTTAGTCTGCTGTAAAAAGGGCTATTATTGTGAAAACGTTTCCTATCACCTAGTTCAGAATAGCCAAACTTTAGTTTTCACAATCTAGCACTAATTCAAACGCAACTTCACTTGTTGATGTAGTCTTTTCAGCTAATAAACCATATTCTTTTTAAATAAAAATCTTGAGGAGTGCAACTTTAACTCAGACAAATCAAACGACACTGAGGACAAACCGTCCGGTAAATTCCTTGTGAAATCATTTCAGCCTCTCTTACTTTCTGAGACACGCGACCCCCAGCAGTGTGACCACCACGATGGTGAAGGTCAGGGCCCCTATGAGGACGGTGACAAGTAGGTCCGGGGGCCGACCTGAAAGAGCAGAACACGACAGAAATCAGCTTCCACATGCTCTCACGATGTGTCAGTGAACACAACTGGATGTAAATCTCACCTGAACACGCGGTGGAATTATTAGTCATTGTGTCTTCGGGCAGTTTGATAAAAGAACATCACCTCAGTCTGGAAGATGATATTAATGATATTAAAAAATAACACCAGTGATCCAGAGAAGCAGGAACAATATTAACGATGTATAATCACAAATCAAACACATTGGACTTTCTTTTAGATTATTAATTACATGAAGAGGAACATTACTAACGTTTGGTGGAAGAGCATCCTGTCAAACCTGAAGCTGAAAACAATAAGAATGCACAGTGAGAGACACATTAAGCTCATACATTCACATCAACTGCTCTGTTAACGATACTAAACAGCCTTACCTGTGGTTTCTGAGTTTGATAATTGACTGATGCTGATCAGAAGCCAGCTGGAACCGTTATTCTGTTTGGAGTTACCTAGAAATGCTATAACCCTTCAAGAATTCAACAATGTGTTGTGTTAACCTCGAGCCTGTCTGTAATGTCACCAGTAAGAGCTCTCATCGGGTGTCAACCACAACATAAGCAGAGGAAATGAACCATAGCAGAGGGTGGTTTGAGCTGCGTGACACTCTCAAGCAACTCTCTCAGACATCACAACTTAAACTTAGCTTAAATGGAGAGTGACTGATCACTGATTGGATTATTTTGGATTTGAAGGTTTTAAATGAAACTAAAATGGAAAACGAGGCACAAGGTCGTTTTGTTGGATCCAAACCACCTGTAGTCAGTTTAACAGATTATTTCAACGAAAAACTTAAAATAATTTTGGTTTTATTGAATTTCTATGAGAAATTGTGAGGAAGAAAAAAAAAAAGCAATGAATGAATGTTTTCCAGACATTTTTAACCCTCATTTTGATATTCAGATCCTTTAGTAAAAATACCAGAAAAACTATTTAAAGTAAAAGTCCTGCACTTAAAAGTAGTTAAGTTTTATCAAACTTAAGTATAAAATGTAAGAGGTGCCCTTGTCAGTGTTAAATGTGTATATTTATTACTGATGCATGATAATGTGTATAATAATAATAATATTAATGTTGTAGCTGGTTGAGGTGCAGCTATAATCTGTGGGGAGATCATGCGTTCGGTCGTGTGTGTGTGTGTGTATCTGTCTGTCCACGGCAAATCTCCCATACTACCGGACTCATCAGCTTCATATTTTTGTGCTCACTGTATGCTCAAGGACCTCTGGTGGTGGCGATGATTGCGACCATTTTATTGACTGTTTTATACCGTCATTGACTGCCGACTCCTCACTCCTCTGAACCGGCCGGTAGGGGTCGCAGGTGATCAACAACTGCTTCAGTAGCAAAAGGTATTTCTGGCAATCGACTAGGCTAAAAACAAGCCTTACCTAGTCTGTTCCAGGCCACATTTTGGTCTTTGTCGTGGCTCAGAAACTGACATCCATAGAAAAGTTTGGTCTCATTTTGAACCGGAGCATCTGCAGATTGATTCCATACCTGATATGTTATGATCTACTAAGGCACGATAGGAGAAGAATAAATCTCTGTTTTTGTTATCTTTACCCAAGCGGCAGCCTCTGGTGCTGAGAGATGAAGCCAACGTAGAAGTGCCAAAAACTGCAGTTCATCGTATGGCCACATGAGGCTGCAAAAGTGATTCAATCCCCATAGACCCCCATGTTAAAATGCCCAACTTTATAGCGGAATAAACATGTTCACAGCTGTGTACAAAACACGATTTTGGTCTCTATAGCTAATTTCCCTGTTCATGACAACTGTACGGGGGCTGAATTTATATAACTCACCCGTTTAAATCATATTAAGGCTCAAAGTTAGGCATAATTGAGGGTGCGGCCACTCTGAGTGACAGGTGGGTGCCGTACCAGGTCGCTGTCTGCTCTGCTGCGTCACCCAGCCCGCCTCAGCTCCAACCACGATCCACCTCTTTGTCCATTTTTGGATTAGCTGGGATTTAGGCTGTGTCGTCAGTGCCAAGATGGTCGACAGCTGGAGCCGCCCACTTTGAGCTTCACAACAGCTCTTCAGAAACCTACAGATGACATCACGGAGACTACGTCCATATTTTATACAGTCTATGTCTACACCGCCATCTTCCCTGTAAGGGAGCCAGGAGGGACAACTGAATGAGATTCAACTCTTCTTTGTTTGGGAGGGGAGACGGAGACTCACCTGGAGGAGATCTGTACTTTACTGAGTTGGGTGGTTTAATTTACTGTATAACAATATTAACAAATAATATTCTCATTATAGGTTTTTAAAAATCTTAATCTGTAACGTAAGTAGCTATCGCTGTCACATAAATGTAAGTAAAAGTTATTATAGTCACTGGACAGACTTGTGAGTCCAGAGTTTAGCCAAGCAGCTGATTGGTTGACTGCAGCATCATGACAATCCACCAACAGATATTGTACATATTCCATAACCAACACTTTAATAAATAAACTGGCCATAGTTCATCTGTAAAGCCTAATACTTGTTGCTTAAGGGCCTAAAATGGGCAGTCAGGATTAGGTAAGAGGGGAAGAGGAAAAGCCCCTTCACATGAGAGAGGTTTCAGTAGCAGTCTTTACTTCGGGGAAGTTTCTGCGGATGTGGTTTCCTTTCTCATCTGCAGACAGACTTACTGCAGCAACATGATATTTTACAATCAGGAAGGAAAATGACGAGTAAAACTCTGAGACTACAGGTCTACAGCAGTAAATCCTGTCAGTATGGCAACATGCTCATAATGACAATGTTGACATGTTGTTTCGCAGCAGGTAAAAATGTTAATGTGTTCACTGACTAAATGCAAAGTACAGCTGAGGCTGATGGGAATCAGGTATCTGGTCATGAAACAACTTCAGTCAAAGACACGTTAATGTTATTGACCCTTTAAAGAAAATGGTTATACAACCTGAGCAGCAACAAGGATTCTGCTGGGAGAACTCGTTTCCCCCTTAATAAACACATACATGAGCTTTAGATCTTAAATCAACAGTAATAAACCTTTAGAAATGTTTGAGATGATGGAGGAATAGCATGAGCATTTCAGCAGAGTAATAATGAGAAGTATGAGGTTATAATGGCTGCGCCGTACACCTGCATGAATATGATCTAAACTTTAACCTTCAGGAAGACTCAAATCTGAAAGATGCAGGTGCTTTCAGTTTAACATATAGGCCTATTATACCAAGCAGTGTTTAAATAATTTAGTTGGGAGGAATACCTGAAAACTACCACACCAAAGCTATTCAAAATCCAAATTTAGTATAAAAAAATACCATCATCCATCTAGATGGATTACCAAATGTGTTACGCCTCATCCTTCCTGTGGGGAACATGAATGTCTGTACCAAAGTTGTCTAAATACTGCATTGCTCAGAGAACAAATAAAAACATATTTCAGTCGGGTGTTGTCATTTCCTCTGCAGAATTTAATTTGTTTGCTCGGGTATTTTGTTACAGATCAACGGTATCACTCCATATACAACTACAAGTACAGTATTTTGTACAGTTCATATTCAAATACATAGTTTTCATTGGCTTATTTACAAAACACATTTTTTTTTATGTACATGTTTTCATGTCAGTGCAACGTCACTTTCTTTCAACAAACACTTTACAAAAAAAGTTCTTTAAATTAACACGTCTGGTTCAGATCCAACAGAAATGAACTTAAATAAAGAGGCTACAGACACTGACAGACAGCTCAGTAGTAGATTGCACTGCCTGCCGACACTTCCAACTACTCCTCTGGGGGGTGGGGGTGGAGTTGGGCCAGATGGGCGGGGCTTCTGGAGATGGGGAGGGGCTTAAGATGTTATTTTACGTGTTTCACAAGATTGGTGTTTTTGCCCAATTTCAGCGTCAAAGTTCAGTTCTTTTGGGTAGAAAGGTTCCTGCATTACAAAAATTGTGCTGAAATTAACTCCAACTTCAAATTGTGGTTTTTGCTAACACCGTTTAAGCTACAGGTGTGGTAAGCTTAGCATCACACAAGTAGTGGTTTGAGGGAACATTCACAGCCAAAAAGAAAGAAAAAAAATGTTGACAGCTATTGCACCTTTAAATGAAGCAAATATTACAAACTGGGTTCTCAAGAGACTAAACCTTAGGGGAAATGTTCCCTTTGAGCCACGTGATGACGTTTTCAAACACCGACACAAACTGGACATCGTCTACGGCTCGGTGCAAAGGCAGGAGGGTGGAGGACACGAAGCGCTGAGCAAGCAAACATAAATAGCACTCATCTGTACATTTTCATTTGTTCAACAAACGTACTCTGAAAAGGAAAATAGTTTCATTCAGTGACAGATCTCTCCAAATACATCCATAGAGACGCCTTCTCCTTATAAATACAGCAGCTAAAAAAGGGGTGAACACAGAGATTCATCTCCTGTGATCTAGAAGACAAAGTAGGGAACCTGCTGACCGTCTGCTGTCCGCTCACAGTGATTAGACCGAGCCCCACACATGCTGCTACGCTCCAGACACAAAGCTCTGCCACTGGACTCCACACAGCAAAACATCAAGTAGCCCAACCTTCAGACTAAAGAACTCAGCACACAGAAAACAAAACGACAGTGTAAGCGTCGGGTCCAGTGTGATGTGTGAAGTTTTTACAGGTCTGACTACAGTCCAGACACTGTTAGCTCTCAGCGGATTCGACAGGCCGTGGTTCCTTTGGAAGAATAAATGAAGAGTAAACTGAAGCCATCTGATATCAGTGGGTTTTTTGGGCACTAAAGTTCCAGAGGAATATCCTTAAAACAACCCACATTTAAATTAAATATTAAATACATGTTTATGCATTGTCAATCTGAACTTTATTCCTCATACATTTTGAAACATTGCCAAATTATGCTGGCAATTACCTGGAATTAATTGACAGGAAGTGTACCAATTGAACACCTCTAATTGGTACTAAATTGTGTAATTCTTCTAGGAAATCATTGGTTCTATGTTGGGTTATGGTGAATGAATTAAACACATTCACTTGGGAATACGCACCATATACGTATAATATCAAGTAAAATACTAAATGCACTAAAACTCAATTTTGACACATGGCCCACTAATAACATTTTGATATAAATGAAGGCTTTAAAGGTGCAAATAACCAAAACATTTGATTAAATTAGCTTTTGGGGGCCACTTTGCCTGGTTGGAAGACCAGCTTTGAGACCTCCAGTGTTACTGAAGCGTTTGGAGCTTACCAGACCTCTGTAGCCATTTAACCGCTACTAGCAAAACACCGACCGAACTGTTGGCGGTTGAGTTGCATCGTGGGTAATGGAGGCGCCAGGTATCGACAAGAAAGATAAATGTGTGGAATAAAAAAAATGATATCTCACACATCAATTTTGATCCTTTTTTTTTTTTTTTTTACTGGCCTTCGTGGGTCCGACAATGTGATAGGTGTTCAATGCTAAATTAGTTGAGTTAGTACTCTTTAAATAATATAATGTTTAAATATAATGTTAAAATCATTTTGTAACCAAATGAAGTGATCCTTAATGTCCCAACTTTTTCTTGGTTTCTTATTGGGGAGCATATGAACATTAGTATTACAGATGAGTTCGCAGCAGGTGTAAAGTTCGCTGTGAAGACGAGTCTGATGCCTCTTTGAGATTAATATCCATTCCTAACCTGAAGTGGCTACTGAAGAAAAAAAAAAAAATTCAAAACAATAAAATAAATCTTTTATAAAACAACGCATTTGCAGAAAAAAAAAAAGAAGTATTAAACACATAGAGTATATTATTCTTTAAGCGTGTCTCTTTTGAAATCATGGCACCTGTCCTAAACAAACCCAGATCGGTACTCAAGCTTTCTAAGAAGTTATGGGTACACACAGGTCAACATTTCACAAATCACCACTGATTTTTTGGCAGCTGTGGAATGAAACACAGTTTTTTTTAGTTTTATGTCCACATCAGGACCTGTGAGAGTGTCCTAGAAGGGGGGGGGAGAGATTGAATCGTTTGAAATGTGTGTACCATGACTCCTACACTGGAAGGAAGCATTTTATTTATGATTATTAATACTGTCACAGACTTTTAGGGTACAGTTGGCTGACAGACTGCGGGAAGCGATGAGGTAGCAGGTGAGTATGATTTCCCCTAGTGACCCTAACGCTAATAAAACCTTTGGAGAACCATCTTGTTAAAAAGCTTGTCACAGTATCCGATATACTAGATAACCGAATGTCAACATTATGTTGATCTGTGGCATCAAATATGACATCTACACAGGTTCTTTAACTCTTGGGCCCCCTGTTGGCATTTTAAAACTCAACCTGTATCCAATCATTGGCTTTGCATTTACACCTGGACTTCACCTTTCCTTCTCCAGGTGAGATCTCCAGGCTCAGATCACATGAGAACTCCAGGTGTAAATCTGACATCACAAGTGATAAATGCACAAAGTAACCATCACTTCATGACTTGGCCATACCGGCATACATTCTGAGATGCGTTAGTATGCAAGTATATGTTACATGTGTGTTATGGCGAGGGTTGTTCACATGAGGGGTGGGGGGGGGTGGGGGGGGGGGGGTTGTTTCATTGGGCTCAGCAAAGTGCACCAGTTTAGTGCTTTCACCAGGGCTTCATTGTTGTTTTGGCAAACCTTTGCACTAAAATATGTTTGCGATCAAGTGTAGAAAGTGCTGCGACGCGTCCCTAAAAGACACAGAGACCACAGTCCGACTCAGGTCGTTAGCAGTTTATGAGAATTCTTCAGAATGATCTGAACGTCCGGGTGCTTCCTGCTCAGAGCAGCAGGTGTAGTGCTGGCTGATGGAAGACGAGGCGCGATCACTGGAGGACACAGTATTTCTTGTAGTCGGACTCAAAGTCTTCATCCATGCTACTGGTGTCGGCCATCTTCTTGCCGTCGATCTTTGGCAGGTACTGGGAGTAGTTGACTCCCTGCTGCTCGTAGAAGAGGATGTAGGCCGAGTCGGTGTCAATCTCCTCAGAGTGCACTTCCTGGAGGATTTTAATTTATTTAAAAACACAGAGATGTGATCGATCTTTTCAAAGTACATGTCGATGAACCTGTCGTGTGTTGTTATATTAGCTGAGACAGTTCTGTAAAACATTACAGGCAGATTTAAGATGTGTTCTGGCATGAATCCACCGCTAGATGCCTCCAAATACTGCATATTATAATGGCTTTTATTCCAGTTTATATAGATTTGACGTCTTTATTCTATTGATTGGTCTAAAAAAATAAAATAACTATACTATAACTGACTTTTTGCTGACTTGCACAAAGAGTTGCCCCCTTTATTTAATGCTGCTATGCCTGTCTATCTGTCCAATCTAGAACAATAATACTGGTGGCAGATGTACCACAGAGGGTGATTTGATTTCAGACAGAATTATGTAGATTAATTCGAGCTGGTGCCTGTTGAAGGGTATGAAGTGTCCAAATGCCTTACCTTACAGCTGCTGTCATTGTAACAGTACCATTTCTCATTGGGGTTTTTGGCATACGTCACATAGTGGCCTCCTCCCATGATTCCTGAATGGCACTGATGGCATAAAGCAGATAAGTCATTTAGACTTGTTTCAAAGCTGAAAGCCTCTAACTACTTGTATGGCCATGATGTTGATGTGTGATACTTACTGATATTGCATAGAGGTTGTAGATGGCGTCCAGGCACATGTTGTCTCTGTGCTGGAGCAGCGAGTGGTCAGGGTCCACGCTGCTCTCTGTGCTGCAGTCTGAGCTCAGCCCGTTGCTGTCACCGTTCACCAGGACCACGTCGCAGTGGCTGCTGGACGCCTCGGTGCCGCACGACGTCTCCGACGCGATCGCCTCTCCCGATCCGGGAAGGCCCGATGCTGTGCTCCCCTCTGTGTCTGACTGTGGTGCACAGTCACGCGGCTCAGCCTCGGGATTAGCGGCTCCCTCCAGGTTCTCCTTGCTGTTAGAGAGGCGGTGTCTGCTGCTCAGCTGAGGCAGGCGTAGCCGGCCTGGCCTGCGGCCTCCGCTGCCGGTCTTGGGGCTGCCAGAGGGGCTGCTGGTCCGGCTGAGAGAAGGCGCTGACTTCCTGCTAGAGGCAGGGGAAGCTGTTGGGAAACCACAGAGTGAAAAACACTTCCTCTGCCATTGGGCCATACTCTGCTCATTTATACTTCAGTTGTTTTCGTTCCACAGTCTGTCAGCTCTTAAAGGGTAACTTTTTCAACCTTGACCGTCTTTTCCCATGTATTTCTGAAACTGGTCCAGTATTGAGGGAGAACGCTGTAGACAGCAGCTGCAATGTATTCCTATTGGGGCAAGCTGGCACCGTCATTTAGGTCGACTAAAAGTGCTGGTTTTTACCATGACAGGCTCTGGTTGTTATTATAAGTGTCTGACATTATGGAAAGAGTCTCGCTCAAAGAGAAGTCTCCTTCTGAACTCTGGCGAGGTGACGTGTTGCCGGAAGACAACGATGGAATAGTGGAATACATCCATGATGGAAACGTGAGTGTTTGTTGTGTTGGAATACAGAAAGCGTAGCTTAGTATTAACTAATGTCATGGCTGAATATTTAGATGATTTCCATAATGTGGATGAGGTCTTTGAATTCGATGGCCGCCTGTATTTATTTGAGCCAGAGTATATGGATATTCAGAATCCACAACGAGGCTTCTCCGAGCGAGACACACAATAACAAACAGACCGGATCAAGAGAAAGGTAAGAAGAAGGTTTTATTTCTCTGTAGGGTCCTTTCCGTAATGTTGTCAGACACTAATAACAACAATCTGAGCCTGTCAGTGGCAACAACAAGAACTTTTAGCGAACGTAACGTTACACTGCACCTCACTGCCCTCACAGCTTGTTACAGTGTTCTCCCTCAGTACTGGACCAGTTTCAGAAAGTGTTGTCCCCATTAGTCACTTAGACACAAAAACATGAGAAAATAGGGTCCAGGTTGAAAAATGCAGAAGTTGCCCTTTAATCATCAAACACATGACAGAAAAATGTGTCTATTTAAACATGCCAGTAGTCTCAGTGTATGAGTGGCTTGCAATAACTAAATATGAGCTTTAAATCAACATGTGGTACCTTTGGGGAGGCTGCAGAAGCCAGCGGGGGCAGAGATGGAGGACAGGTTGTCTTCTCCGACCCTCAGCAGATCCTCGCTCTCACTGCGAGAGTGAAGGCAGTGCTGCTCCAGGTCTCTGGGAGCCAGGAAGGCGCTGGGGTCAAAGTTCTCCCGCGGGAACTTGACAATCTTCTGGGATTTGATCCAACGACCATTTACGAACTGGAAGCGCTTCAGGTGGACAATCTGAAGAAGAGAACACACGTCGTTATTTTCAATGCAGAGAGTAAATACTACTGTAGAAATCTCTCCCTGTGAGGCCAGAGCTCAGGTTTGACACTGACCAGCATGGGTGGCAGCCTCCAGAGGTCCAGCTTCTTAGTGGCCAGCCGGTGTGTCTTGCACTTGGAGCAGTAGTAGAGCTCATCCTCACCCAGCTCTTCCTCACTGGTGAAGGCTTTCAGACAGCTGTCCAAGCTGATGGGCTCAGCCTGGGCCCGGCGGGACTGCTCCACACTGCAGTGCTCCTCCACAATCTGCAGGGACACCACGGTGGTGATGATACTGACCAGGGTGAGGATGAATTCACACTATTGTGCTTTTTGTCTAACCATTTGTAGTTTTCTATGCCAATTATCTGACGGTTCTATGAGAGTACTGTTTTTAAACCCTACTTTACTGCTAACTTATGTTCAGCACAAAGCAGCATTTTTTACAAATACCCACAGTGACATGTACCACAGTGCTTACTTGTATGTATCATTACTTGAGTACACTATCACAGAGCAGCTGAATAAGATTACAACCCTAATGGCACAGTCTACAGGTCCCAGGATCCGTTATTGGATGTCACTCTGTAGTGCCGCGGTCAAACTCAGAACTAAAGTAGATTCTGTTTTTTGCAGATTTACTTTAAAAAGTTACACAATAATACAATAATACTTTTAAATTTAAAATCATAAACTACTGTAAAAGTCTGGAAACCATAAATGTGCCTAAATGTGAGCAGGACGGGCGGTGGGACAGCAGCAGTGTAAGATTATCTCATTTTTAGGTTATTTTATTTGTTTACAATTATCAACTACTGTACAGAAGACAAAAAAATAGAAAAGAAAATACCATGAACACACAAAATGTTGTATTCATTCATTCATTTTTCACTGAAATCCCTCTAATACTCAATATTATACTGGTGCTCCTGGCCAGGGAGAGAGTGTGTGTGTGTTTTACCCTCTCCTGGGAGGTCTGGTAGCGGAGGTGCAGGGCGGTGGGGTCCCAGTCCACAGCTATATAAGCATTTCCTACAGAAGCTCTGTCCTCTGTACACTCTATTGTACAGCCTCGACAGAACCTGCAAACACACAGTCAGACAGAAATTATTAACATTCATAGTTTAAAAAAAACCCAAAACAAATATGCAAAGATGGGGGCATGTATGAGTTTTCAAGACGTCTAATCTTCACAGGTCTTTAGACCGCGGTGGTAACGCAGACAACAGTGGGCCGCAGGAACCTTTTAGTTCCGAGAAAAGTAGCCCGGGACAAAGAGTCCCCGGCTCTTGTGACACGTTTGTGTGTATATGATATATATGTGTGTCTTACCTGTACCAAGGACACCAGGCACAGGAGTTGCCATCCTTACCCACGACCCGTAAAGTGAAGGGGTACTGGTAGCCCATACTATCATCACTGCAGGTTAAAAGAAGAAAAAAAGGAATTCGGTGTGGACGTCATCATTTGAAAGTGTTTGCTGCTGTTTGTTATTGTCACTCGACAGTCAACTTGCTCACATCGGCGTGTGTTAGAAAACAATTTCACTGTTTTATTCTTGCAATAGGTGTTTGAGCCTGGAGTAACTGACTCTAAACCAAGGAGCAGAAATGGATCAGGCTTTAGAGAGCGGATACCAATAAGCCCGGATCCTGATGCAGATCTGCTCAGGCCGTTCCTAATCACCTTCACTTCACATCTACAAAAGATCTATGACAATTTCCTCTTGGTAAGTTCAGTGCAAAGATACTAGCATAGCATTGTGATGTGTTTAGAGCACAAAGAGAGAAAGCAGGGGGAAACTGCTAACCTACATGTGGCTCCGTGAAAAGCAAAAAACATTACACAAAAATATGATGGAGAAAGGATCAGACGGTCAGCCTACCAGTCTTGGGCGTGGTTGCTGGCTTCCTGTGGGGGCAGTGGGCTGGCCAGTCGGGACACTTGGATCCAGACGGCGTCGTACAGATCCTTCTTACTGGTGTGGACGGTGCAGGGAACTATGAGCGGCATGCCGAACAGACTGGGCCGGTTCTTCTGAGCTGAGAGGAAGTACAGCTCCGTACGCATCTGAAGGGGCGACACAAACGTTTAAGGAACACAGGCAACTATTACCTATAGAGCAACGAACTGTTGGAGGTTACATGATGGAGAATTTATTTTCTGTCATAAATAATTTGGTGATAATACAGTAGATTTAACTGTTAAATTACAGACAGTATTTTGTTTTGCACATATTGTACAGTACAATACAGCATGCTGAGTTCTCACCATCTTTCTGTGCATGGCGATGATGTATCCAATGAAGGGGCTCTCCTGCACCGGTGTGATGTGTCCGTTTGCGACCCCGTTGCCCAGGGGCGACTCTGGGTTATAGGGCACCAGGGTGCTGGGCCCACCGTTGGGGATGAGGACGGGCTTAATGCCCAGGATCTCATTAGTAGCCGAGCCATTGGCTATCAGGGTGATGTCTGATGGAGGGGGAAGAGCGAGGAGATGAGATAATGGAGAACTGTGGATTCAGACAGATCCGTGCTGATAAGAGCGCAAAGACAAAGTGTGAGTGAACAGGCTCACCTGCCAGCGTGGGTGAGCTCAGTGACGTTGGCGAACCCGGCACCGGGATCTCAAATGCACACAGGAAGCCGTTAACAGACAGACGGACCTTGTGGTTGTCCTGAGGAAAGTTCTAAACGCAAAAAAGTTGGACATCAGACTGCAGCACTTCACAGTAGTACAGTAATAGACAGCACTGCATGTGTAATGGAGCAGTTATGAAGGTTAAAAAATCTAAAAAAAAAGTGTCGTAAATCTGTGGCTTAAAACTGGATAAAAAGTCAATTTATGACAGCTTGTGGCAGACAACCACAACGCTGACGAATGCACAAAGGGGACATGATGACGCCATTGACAGGCGACCAAATGAAACGCACTGTTACCTCGATTAAAATGACGGATACCTCAGGTTTGAACATTGTAGGAAACATTTGGGATAATGTAAGTACACAACTCTAAATATATAACACAGGTCTGGTCACTTTTAGACATTTGAATGAAGGAAAAGTTACATATTATACCTTTAAGGCAGCCATCCTGTATATCTACATAATAATGAAGAATGAGAATGCTCCTGCAACTAAAGTACACTGCAATGACCAAAACTTTAACATTAGCTGCAGCGAAGGACTGGTATTAAAGGCTAAGGGTAACTGAGACTATAGAAGCAATTATCTGCTGCTTAAACAAACACTGGACCAAAAATAAACAGGATAGGCTTTCCTGCAGAGCGACAGCAATTAGATTAGTGTTATTTAGACTAATCTAAACCGGCTCCTTTTCTAGCCAGCAAATCTGCAGTGACTGAAGCCCAGACACAAAATACACCTGCCTTTAGTCTGTGGAAATAATCCACGTTATACGCAGTTGTCTGCACACTGTGGTCAAGTCAAATATATACTGTAAGATCATCTCCTTTTAAATGGTCAATAGTGACTTTGTGAGTAAGATTCTTTAAGAGAGCTCCCAGTATTTCTCAGTTAATGTGCACTCACTGTGGCTGTAGCTCTCTGACTGAGCTCAGTGAGAGGGTCTTTTAGTAATTTGAGTAAACTGAGCCTTTAGTTTGATATCGAACTGTGTTGCATAACACCCAGAATGATGTTGCCTCTTGCCCTCTGTGTAACCGGCTACCCTCGTCCTGCAGCGTGGTCGGTGGAACAGTCTCAGTACCTTGATGTTGGAGGTATGGACCTCAGCCAGGAGGATCTGCTCAGGCTTCAGACTGCACAGCTCACTCAGCAGTTTCTTCAGCCCTGTGTACTTTTCATCCATATTCAACCGCAGACCGTAGCGCACAGGTGTGGAGCCGTCCAGTTTAATGACTACAAAACAGACCACAACATTACACGTCATTCAGCTTGTTTTTTTGTGGTTTTAAAAAAAACAGAATCTTTCCTGCAGCCTCCTCACCGGTGATCTCCAGATGCATGGAGCTGTCCATGGGCAGGGGAAGAGACAGGAAGTTGAAGGGGTCGAAGCGAGCGCTGATGTGTCCGCAGGTCTTACACTTCACCTGGGACTTGAGCTGACCGTGGAACAGATCCACCACGATGGAGCGGTTCCTACGCAGGTGGTTCTCCCATGCCTTTAGGGTGGAGGGGCATTGACACACACACACAAAGACAGAATGGTGAGATCACACACCACTAATCCTGCGAGGCCATCCAACAGGACACGCAGAAAACAAACAGAACATCGATACAGCAACATTAGCAATTCAAAAGAGAGCTGAGCTGAAGGGCTGACAGGTATTGACTGCTCTCTTCTCCTCAGAGCGGACACCAGAGGATGTGACGGCCCGTTACCTGTCCCAGAGTTCAGAGAGGCCTGATGCTCCGCTCAGAACTGGCTTTCTCCCCTTTCTCAGATCACTCATGTTTGATGTCAACATCATTGATCACACTACAGGTGTTTTTCATTAACTTATATTTATGCTTATTTTGTCTTTGCAATCATATAATAGTGATTTGACCAAAATGTTTGGTGTGGCCCCCTAAATAGGTATCACTTATGACTCGTGAACATGTCACTATTACATGCTCTTTCAGTTATCTGATAACAGACACAGAAAAATATGTAAAAGAAAACAACTACACTGTAAGTTGAGCTGTAGCAGCAGGGGATGGTGTGGCCCCCTCAGACAAAGCTAAGATTCTAAGCAGATATATATTTATCTATCCTCGACCATCATACCAGAGCGAGACAAGTAGTATTCATTTAATTTGTAGACAACAGTATTTGATCAGCAGTGTGACCTCTGACCTCAGATGCCACCTCCCAGTCGGGCCGGCCATCGCTGTCCTTCAGCTCCACGTAGGGTTTCTCGTGGACTCTGTTGAGATCTTCATGGAGACCATCTAGAAGGAAGGCCAGCAGCTCCTGGGAGTCCTGCTGCTGGAAGCCATTAAAGCGTGGGGCGTACTTTGCTATTGTCCACTGGAGAGGAAGTAATGACATCATAAATGTTATTTCTATAGAACCCTTAAAAAGCATTTTATAAGACACTTTGTAAAAACTTTAACAAGTTTAGACACAGCACATAAACACAAAGATTGTGATTCAGCTTGCGGAAAGGTGAAGAGTTATGGATAAAAAATAACCCATAACAAGTAAGGAGATCTACTGCTCACAACTTTAAAATAGATGCGACAGTTAAAAAACTTTAGAAAAGGCCAAACACACAAACGTCTTTTAACACTTCACGTGTCCGACAGTGATGAAGCTGCTTACCCTGAGTTTGAGTGGAGCCACGTTCTTCTGTGTCCCGTTCCACAGCTCCATCACCAGGTCACCATAACACTTGGCCATGTGACCTCGCATCCCGATGGGGTTGGTTCTGTAAATGCACCGACACGGGCCAGTTAAAAGTATAAAGTTTCAGGATAATGGTGGCGTGATTTATACCAAAGTCATACACTTAAATGGCACCTGTTGAGCTCATAGAGGTGTCCCCCTGAGATGAAGTAGTCTGTGAGAGGCTTGGTGTTGCTCACACACTGGATACTGGAGTTCATGAAGCAGGTGTTGCCAAGGTTACTGAGGCCAGTGGCTCCTTTCTCTGTGGGAACTGGGATGGGAAAACAAGGACTTACTGGTCAGAAAAAACACTAAATGAGCTAACAGGCTTTCTTTACTGACCAGCTAATATCTTTTACTAGTGCACATATGACAAACTGCGTTCCTCTCAGCATGCTTGGTGTGAACATTACCGTGAAATTAAAGGAAAACATTTACATAAATCTACATGGCAACAATTTTTTAACATCTATCAGTCACTTATAGCTGCAAAAGATTATTTTCTTTTACCAAAAACATTTGGCTTTTATCCAAGTCCTTTTTTTTTATCTTTTAATGATTTTGAAAAGGTAATGCATGCTTTTATCACTACACGTCTTGATTATTGTAATGCACTTTACGTTGGTGTTAGACAGGCCTCTTTGTCTCAACTGCAGCTTGTTCAGATCGCGGCTGCTCGTCTCTTAACTGGTACATGTAAACGTGAGCACATCTCCCCTATTCTGGCTTCTCTTCACTGGCTCCCTGTGCGTTTTAGGATTGATTTTATTATTAAAATATAAATCGTTAAATGGGCAAGCTCCAACTTATCTCTCAGACCTTTTAAAACCACATCTTTTATCAAGGACACTCAGAATCTGCTGACCAGTTGCTTCTGACTGTCCCGAGGTCTAGGTTAAAGCTCAGGGGTGACCCGAGCCTTTTCAGTTGCAGCTCCAAAGCTCTGGAACGCTCTGCCTCCACATGTTGGGCTGTCCCCCACACTGCCTGTTTTTAAATCAAACCTCAAAACACACTTTTATTCCTCGGCTCTTGGCTCAGCATGAGAGTTGACTATTTTAATCCTTTTTCCTTTCCTATTGGTCTTAACGCTCTTATTTATTCACAATAATTGTTGCTTCCCACTATATGCTCCATAGAGTGTGATGTGATGTGTGATGATTGAAATGTATTATTTGTCTGTAATAGAGACTGTTAATATCCACCAATCAGAGCTGATTAAAACTACCCGCCCCTTTACAAATGCACAATAAGCTCTTCCAGTGTCCTCTGGCTCACCTTTGTGTCTGTCCATCTTACTACTGTTGGCGATGAAAGACATTTCCTCAGGCCAGCTCATGTCTTTGTTCCTGACTGTGGAGGAAGAGGAAGACATTTCTGTGATTAAACCAGTTCACTTGCACTTTCATGTGCCATTATTTAGAATGAGCTGTTACACAACACTATTATGAGAGTGAAGAGAGTTTTGTTATTCTGGAGAGAGAGAGAGAGAGAGAGTCATTGGGAGGTGTCTCAGACCTTCAATAACTAGCTGCTGCTCATCATAGATCTTCAGGCTTTCCAGTGTGTGATCTTCATCGTCCAGGAGGGTGAGGTAGTTCTGCAAGACGAAGAGAGGCTTAAAAAACCCTGAGTAGTAACTTTGGATTTATTACGACTCTGTTGTTCTTTCTTCTGCATCAGTTCAGGTGTCGGGTCCCTAGTAACCCCCCCGTTCCTTCCACACTTTGTGTGAGAGGTGTTTTCTGTGCTTAGTTCTACCTGGCCCCTGGTTCGCTGGTTGATTTAACACAGACCAATTTAGGAATATGCATCATGTAAGCACACAATAGAGATAATGAAGGTCTTGGAACTAGATTCTGACACAGGTCCCCTTTTCAAAATAGGGCCTCAAGATTAGGGAATAAAAATAAAAGTATTTTTCAATCTGGACCTTATTTTCCCATGTTTTTGAGTCTAAGGGCTCTTTCACCAGCTATAGCCCGTTTAGCTAGTCTGAATCAGAATGAAATTGATAACTTTTGGTTTGTTTTCAATTTAGTCTGGTTCGGTTTCACAGTGCACAAATTAAAGTGGACCAACAAAAAAAAAAGAGCTGAGGGACGTGTACGAAGGAATGAATTTATCTTTCCACTTCTATGCAGACTTTGAAATATTGCTGTTGAAGTTTTTTCACAGTGACTCGGCACTGATCTTCTGTGAGCACGAATCAAATCCCTTCTCCTCCAGTTTATCTCCAATGATGTCAAGCAACCATCAGCCAGTCCTCTCCCACTCATGTTAACCTGTTGTTTACCTGAGTCCATCTCAACAAGGCAGCCTGCGGTCCGAGACCACCTCTCACAAGTGGTCCCGGACCGGTTGTTTTGGTCCACACCAGAGTACGATTACCGCGTTCACAACTGCACAAACGGACCAGAGTTGGTTTAAAATGACTTAAAACAATTTCTGAAATTGGTCCAGTATTGAGGTAGGACGCTGTAACCGCCAGCCGCTAAACGAGCTGTAATGTAATAGCTCGGGGCAACTCCTCACCGTCAATGTATGTCCACTAAAAGTGTTTGTTTTTACCACGACAGGCTCTGGTTGTTATTATAAGTGTCTGACATTATGGAAAGAGTCTCGCTCAAAGAGAAGTCTCCTTCTGAACTCTGGTGAGGTGACATGTTGCCGGAAGACAACGGTGGAATAGTGGAATACATCCATGATGGAAACGTGACTGTTTGTTGTGTTGGAGTACTGAAAGCGTAGCTTAGTATTAACTGGCTGAATATTTAG
>CAKAKR010029045.1:4684-32616 GCA_916700685.1 Adelosebastes latens | reverse complement strand
AGCTGTTGTTAACTGTTGGGCTTGAGTTTGCCATGTCATGATTTGTGCATATGTTTATGCTAAATGCAGTACCTGTGAGGGTTTCTAGACAACATTTTTCATTGTTTTGTGTTGTTAATTGATTTCCAATAATAAATATATACAGTAGATAAATTTGCATAAAGCAAGCATATTTGTCCACTCCCATGTTGATAAGAGTATTAAATACTTGAGGTAAGGTACATTTTGAACAGATAAAAAATATGTGATTAATCTTGATTAACTATGGACAATCATGCGATTAATTGCGATTCAATATTTTTAATTGATTGACAGCCCTAGTAGCTATTATCATTCTATTGGGGTCATTTAGATTGAGACTTATTTTTGTAGCATAAGCCTAAATGTTTGATATAACATACCATATAATTTTAACAAATATCTGATCATTTATCATTGTATATTTTATTTATTTAAGTTGATTTTTTATCATTTTTGACTGATAGTGGTTAATACAGTCAAATAATATGTCATCACTCCATAAAGTCAGTGGTAAAATCATTGCTTTCCCGTCGGGTCAGTGTTACAGGAACTCTTAGCCTGACAGTTAGCCAGGGGAGTTTTCCAGCATAAGTTGCCATAGTATCTGAGCTTGAACTAAGTTAAATTTGCTTTATTAAACCAAATCAACTGAAAATGAGTCAGACTAACGAATATAAGCCTGGCATATCTGGTAAATTAAACTCGCTTTATGGAACGGACCCCTGATGTAAACTATGATGAAAACCAACGGTATTTATGTTGCAAGATCTAAATCTTTGCTAAACTCGGAGGCTGAATATACCTATAATCTAAAGTCCAGGCATATTGTAGCCCTATTCTAAATACACTTTAGTTGTTCTTCCTTTTCTGGTTATTCTACTATTGATTCTGTTTTTGGTGTTTACCTTACCGCTCCCTACTGATGCTGGTAATTATCCTTCCACTTTCACTTATTGTGCCGGCTCTTTACTGCTGAGTCGGGGCCAGTGCTTGCTTGCATTGATGCCATCTCTGGGCTGGGTGGGAAACCAGTGAACCTTTTCACCAACCAACCAAATGTGGGAGTTACCTAGCAACAAGTACACGGCATAACAACCACCATGGTG
Organism: Adelosebastes latens; assembly: GCA_916700685.1. Taxonomy (NCBI): domain Eukaryota; kingdom Metazoa; phylum Chordata; class Actinopteri; order Perciformes; family Sebastidae; genus Adelosebastes; species Adelosebastes latens. The sequence continues at coordinate 31,489 of CAKAKR010029045.1, read as the reverse complement.
TACTTTGCTAGTTTCAACATGTGAGCAAACAGCATCACAACTTGTACAGATCATCTGGTCCCTGGTCTGTTTAATTGCTAGTCTATGCAAGTCAATTCACTTCTTTTTTATTAATCTGCTGTTTAAAACGTTACCTACAGTACATATTCTCTATAGAGTTTGTTCAGCTTGTTATTGAGCCAATCTGTTGTGGAGAATACATCTCCTTTTGCATTTTGGTGCACACTTTAGCTTTTCTTTGACAATTTATCTCACAGTTCTCTCGAGGACTCCATTGCCAATAAAACATCAACGTCTCATTGGTGGACCACTGAATTACATTTTTTTTTTAAATGAATTATGTCAATTGGTTCTGGTGGCTGAGAAATGATATTAGGCCTACTTGGTGAAATTGTTACTCTGTCCCTCAAAAATAATCACAGATTTGTATTTCTATGCCAACACTTTCAAGAGGATGGAACAAATCAGATTTTGCTGGCTGAAACCGATTTCTTCTCATGGGATTGCTCAGAACATTTGAAGTTTTGATTGAGCTCCAGTATCAGTCTCCTCGCCTGTGGAAAAGCCCTTCTACTCTCTCTTTAAAGGAGCGTCAGCAAAAATGTAAAAAATATTTAAAACGAATTGAACTAAGGGTCTTAAACTTTATAATTCATGCATTATTAGGCAGAATTTACCCCACCATGACTACATAGACTAAAGCAGTCATTTAGTAGCTGGGTCAGCACTGACTCTCGGATAGTACATGTGCTTTAAACTGCTTTAATTCACAGGTATGTGTGTTGAAGCAGGGTTAGATGAGAAGTTAATCTGCAGGAATGATCTGGTATGTCTGTAAATTCCTGCAGTGGCCAGTAGGGCGTTTATGCCGGTTCTGCCATCTGCTGGACATTAAGTGTACTGATTATGAATGCTGAAATTGTGGAGCAAGTTGGCACAACGTCATTGATCCTGAGCTACACTATCTGAACAATTAAAAAAAAAATCTTTGTTGAATTTTCATCTTGCCTTTCGCCTCTTTCACGAGTGAGGTCAATCGTCTAACCTCATGTTCCTCTATCAGTTTACAGACGTTCCTGTTGGATGGCAACAGTCTGGATGAGCTGCCCAATGAGCTGGGTTCCCTCCAGAGGCTAAGTTACTTGGGCCTTTCCTTCAACCAGTTCAACCACGTGCCACAGGTGCTGGAGCAGTTGGCCTCCATGGAGAAGCTGTGCATGGCTGGAAACAACCTGGAAACACTCACCCTGCAGAACTTCCGACTGCTCCGTGTCAAACACATCGATCTAAGGTACGGCAATTTAGATAGATTATTACAAATATTTTTAAAATAACATGATTAGGATATTATGTTAAGGGTTATATGAATCAACTTGACAACTTTGTCAAGAATAGGGCTGTCCTCGATCAAAGAAATTCTTAGTCGACTAACACTCATACAATTTTGTCGACTAATCGATTAGTTGATTTAATTGACAGATCTGTAAACTTAGTTTCTCCTCAAAGAATCACACAAAAGCACCACTTTAAATCTTGTGTTTACCAGAGATGTGCTCATAAGTTTCTTGGAAATAAGACATTCAGCATGAAAAAGCATAAAAAACGACTAATTGACTAAAGAAATCTTAGTCGACAAAGACCAAAACGACTGATTAGTTGACTAATCGACTAGGGATGTCACGAGAACCGATACCTCGGTACCAAGTTGATGCCAAAATTCTAAAAACGTGACGGTACTCGTTTTCTACAGTACCGAAGGTACCGTACGATGCCTGCAGGGTCCAAAATTAACACCTGTCACTCGCCAAATGCGGCTGCTTCTGTTCTCTGCTCTCGGTCGGAGTCTGACACACACACAACATCGCCATGCAGCAGCGAGATCCAGAGATGCAGAGATCCTTTATGTTCGAGAAGAGGATTCACTCATGGGGGAAAAAACTAAACTGAACAAACTGAATTTCTATCTTTTGTTGCTTATTGCTAAATCTCTGAAAAGTTGTGTTTTTTTTCATTGAACTCTGGACTCCTTATTTCCGGTTAATGTTTTTGGGACTTGCATTTGATTATCTTACACTTAACTCCCCAGATCCACTTTGTTTGAACCAATTCATGATGAACTAATGTTATGTTACTGAGCACCAGTTGGATCCAGTTACTCTGCTGTTAAAATGACGGTACATTTGGTGAAGAGCGCATATGGCTTGTTTAGGACTCAAGACCTGAGTTGGGACTTGACTTGGGACTTGAGTCACAGAGTTGAGACTTACTTGTGACTTGCAAAACAATGACTTGGTCCCACCTCTGGTAGCCTATACCCAGTGAAATGTCACAATGTCAGTGAATTTAAACTACTGCTTGCAATCTGAGGATATATATAGACACGTACACATTACATAGGATTTTTTTTTTTTTTACCGTGGTATCGAATTTGGTATCGAGAATCGTGGAAATTCACTGGTATTGGTATCGACTACTAGATTTCTGGTATCGTGACATCCCTATAAATCGACTAAGAGGGGGCAGCCCTATTCAAAATCGCTTAAAGTCCTTAGTCATGCTTTTTTTTCCAAAGCAATGTACTCCATGACACATGTTATCCCACTAATGATAGAAACAAAAACAGCAAGAGGAAGCCACAACATAAGCTGACAGCCAGGCAGCACGGAATAAGGAAATCATTTGCCTTTAGTGGCTCCATCAGGTGTCTTCCCATTGTCTGCAAAAGCACACAGCTGCAGTGACTTGCACTATTTTCCAGTTAATACTTCAACCTTTCTGACTTTGCTCAGACGAGGTCAGTCAATACATTTTCCAGCATTCCTGTTTGGGCAAAGATCACTTGGTATCTCTGATAAGGATGATGAGCTGTTTGTTTCTGCTTATTGATCAATCTGACAAATGCAATTAATTGATTAGTTGTTTGGTCTGTAAAATGTAAAAAAAAAAGTAAAAAATGCTTGACATGAGTTCTCGGGGGCAAAGATGACTTCTTTAAAATGCGTTTTTTGTGCGAGCAACAATTCTAAACCCAAAGATATTAAGTTACTATCATATGAGATAAACAAAAACAGTAAATCTTCATATTTCAGAGGTTGGAACCAGCACATTGTCAGAATTTTCTCATGGAAAATTACTTAAAATTAATGTTTTATTATCAAAATTGTCACTGGTAAATGTTCTGTTGATCGACTAATCGCTCAATCAACTGTCTCAAATCTAGATGAGTTGATTAATCAAAAAATGAATCCACAACAATTTTAATAATGGATTAATTGTTTAAGTCACTTGTCACTCGCAAATGCAAACATTTCCTGTTTCGAGCTTCTCAAATGGGAGAGTTTGCTGTTTTTCTCAGTTTCTTGTCATTTTAAATTCAAAACCTTTGTGTTTTGGACTGTTCATCAGACAAAACAAGATATTTGAAGAAGTCATCTTGGGCTTTGGAAAATTATGCTTTTATAGAGTTACAGTTTTTCTTCATAAAGCTTTGTTTCATCACAAAGTCTTCATGTATGCCTGTCAATCAAGACAAACAGGGCAATTATGTGTTTGGCTGTTGCTTTAGCCTGAATATAGTAAATCAAATCCTGATATTTGTATATGGAACAGAATAATATATTTATATCTTATCAGTTTTTGCCATAGATGATTAATTGAATGCTTGAACATTGTAAGCTATCACCACTAGGTGACAGAAGTGCAACATATTCACACACACACACACACACACAAACACACACACAAACAAACACACAAACAAACACACACTAAATGAAAAAACACTTCTTCCATCGCTGTTGTACACAGAACAACTGAGTACTAAACAGAGCTGGAGAAGCTGCAGCACAACATCTCAGCCATCACCTGAGGCATGTTCCCTGCCTCGTAGGAAAGGCCACAGCCTGTGCAGTTCATCCTGATCCAATTGGAGCTGAACCCTTTGTCTCCTCCCTGCTCCCTCTGTCAGGTTGAATAAGATCTCCAGCATGGTGCCAGACGAGCCTGACCTGCTGAGGCACGTAACCCAGCTGGACGTGAGGGACAACAGGCTGACGGACCTGGACGCCTCGGTCTTCCCCAGACTGGAGGTGCTTCACTGCGAGAGGAACCGCATCGCCAGCCTCAAGGCCAAGGGTTGCTTGCTCAAAGGCATCTACGCCTCCAACAACGGTGGGTTTGGCACGCAGGACTTCATGTGTGGTTGGAAAAGATAGATCACCTTCCTCTCTCACAACTGAAATCAAAATAACTCATAACTCACCTCACAGATGTCAATCCTTTCTCTTCCTATAAAGCTTTATTTCACCCCGCGCCCCTCTCTCTATTTTCTCATCAGTGCTGCAGTCTCATTGTCTCTCCCCATCAGCCCTCTCTAACGTGTCATCACTCCTCCCAAACGCTCCCCTCCTTTCCCCATCTACCCGCTTTTGTAATAGGCCGCGTCTGTCCTTGCTGTAGGTTAATGTGTTTGGATTTCTCCCTACAGAGCTACGACGACTGGATGTCAGTCCTGTGCCCTCCAATCTTAGTTACATGGACATCTCGAGGTGAGAAAAATCCCACAAGTACACACACAAAAAGGGAATGCAGCTCTAATTAGAAAAGTATTTTGGAAATGTAGCTCATTTACAGTACATCCGCTCTGCCCTACTAAATAGAAGAGCAGCAGCTGTTCAGTGTTAAGTGAGAAAATTAGCTTTAAAGATCTTGTAACTGCGAAGCCAAATACCTGGTAAACTGATCTTTGAAAGTGTGGTGAAATGTTGATGTTAGAGGTCACAATAGACTGTTTAGATGGCCGACGCATCTCCACTTCCTCCCACTGTACAAAAGTGAAGCCAAAATATCCTGGATGTGGGAGCTGCCATCTTGAGATTTTAACGTAATTTGGAGCCAGGGTCTGCGCAGGGCCCCCCCCCCGAGGTCCCGCCCACACAACCGCCTGAGCCAATCACAAGCCGAGCACGGCCACAGCTTGTTCGTGTGAGCCACCTAGCTGCTTTGTTAGCAGCACGCTAGCTGTTTGGCTAGAGAGACACAATAACTAACCATAATATCTCTAAAACTACAGTTATGATCAAACTGACACATGACTCGTGACCGTTATCGAAAGTTAAAGTTACATCTCCTCTCTTGTACAGTTTCCGAGCCTCCGGCTCCACAACTACTTCTGTCAGAGCAGCCTTCAATCACAGCTGTCAGTCATGACGTCTCACCCCCTTTTTTTATTAGCATTAAATAACTAATAAAAACCAAACTTCTCAGAATAATGAACATTTGAACAGTGTGATAAGAACTATCTAAAATGACAGAAACTATCTTTGGGAAAAATGTATTTGACGTGTACTTTGACTTGTTAGTTTGGCCCATGTCCAATCCGCTAACATGGAGGGGGCGGGATTCATGACCTATACTGCAGCCAGACATCACGGGGCGATCGAGATGTTTTGGCTTCACTTTTGGGGAGTTGTCATGTCGTCCATCTTTATATACAGTCTATAGAGGTCACTTTTTAACTGTGTCAGTCCTGATATGTCATATGACCTTTGATTGTCATTGTGGTCAATAGGAAAGGCACGGAAAGAGTACTCTACCTCAATTTTAAGTGCTGTATTTATTTGAATTTGTTTTAATTTTTAAATCCTTTTGGGACCTGTTGAGAGTTGTAATTATTGTCATTTTTTGTCTGAAATGCAACATGGCTGAGACTTACCTGATAAAGTGAATCTGAAATATTACAAAATATGGGGAAAAAAAGCCAAAACTGAAGTTGCTGCCTTGTTGTTTTTAGAGCAGCACTGTTGGGAATTAAAAGCATGCAGCATCCCAGTGCTTTATATTTAATGTTAGGTATCTCGCTTTACAAACTGCACATAATTTATCATCATCACCCTCTCTCCTCCTGTAGGAACCATATGGAGTCCTTGCCAGACTGGCTGTGTGAAGCTAAGAAACTGGAAGTCCTGGACATGAGCCACAACCTCATCACTGAGCTCCCGGCGCGGTGAGTCTCTCTCTCCCAGCAAATGTGTCCGTTAGCCTGTAAATGGAGTACGGCGCTGCGTTATTCTCCCTGCCCTTTTGCCGGCCAGTCATCTATCCCCCATAGAGCCTCATAAATCACACAGATAGCCTGTAACCTCCGCAGCCTCCGCCCATTCTCTTCCCCTTTATATAGCCTTTCAGAAGGTCAGATGCAGCTCACTTCCTCCTCTTCGCTCTGTCTGGCGTCGGCTCTGTCAACCGTCCTCCCTCTGCTTCTCTCTTTTCATTTTTCCTCTTCCTCTGGTCCCCCTCGTTGTCTGCAGATTTATTTTTTACCCAATAAGTGTCAGGATGATGAATTTCAGCTGCAGGCTCCACTAGAGGCGCTGCTATTTTCTGTTTCCACATCATCATCCTCGCCCCCATCCTCCCCCTGGCCTGCACTATCCTCATTTCCATTACTGTTTCATGCCTACTTCAGTTAAAGTCCACTCGTTCACAAGCCAATTGTGCTATCTATCTATCTATCTATCTATCTATCTATCTATCTACCTATCTATCAATCTATCAATCTATCAATCTATCTATCTATCTATCTATCTATCTATCTATCCATCAATCCATCCATCCAACTATCTATACATCTGTCTATCCATTTATCTATCTATATATCTATACATCCATCCATCCATCCAACTATTTATTAATCTATCTATCTATCTATCCATACATCTGTCTATACATCTGTCTATCTATCTATCTATCTATCTATCTATCTATCTATCTATCTATCCATACATCTGTCTATACATCTGTCTATCTATCTATCTATCTATCTATCTATCTATCTATCTATCTATACATCTATACATCTATACATCCATACACCACTGTAGGTTCTACAGAGTCTATTTGTTTATCCTTCTTGTTTCAGTACTGACCCAACCATCTGTATATTCTTCATGCCGCAGGTTGTTTTGCAGCAACAGTCTGAGGAAGCTGAGTGCAGGACATAACCAGTTGCAGAAGCTGCCTGAAAGAGTGGAGCGCCCTCTGCTGGAGGTTTTAGACATACAGCACAATCAACTGGTGGAGCTGCCCTGCAACCTGTTCCTCAAATCTGACAGGTAGCATTCATCATCAGCTGGAAGCGATTTGTTTGTTATCAGATAATACACTCGACATCTTTCAAGAAGATTAAGCGAAGGGGGAAAAAAATGCAGGTATATGAAGATGAAGGCGAGAAATTATGAATAGGATTTGAATCGAGGACAAGATACCCAAGGGCAAGGATGGCAGGCAAATAAAAAACAAGCAACCAGGACAAGGTTTTAATGGGGGGTCATAGAAGTGGGAAGCCATGTAGAAGTCTGTAATTAAAGTGACTCATTGCTGTGTATCACATCCTTGCCTGAAGGAGCACAAAAACAAGTGTATACTTTCATTTTTACTTTCAGCTTACGGTGCGTAAATGCGTCAGCCAACAAGCTGGAGCACCTGCCGCCATCCAGCCTATCAGAGGAGAGCCACAGCATCCTGCAGGAGCTCTACCTGACCAATAACAGGCTGACGGATAAGTGTGTGCCCCTGCTAACGGGCCACACACACCTTCGTGTTCTGCACATGGCCTACAACCATCTCCAGACCTTCCCGGCCAGGTAAATTCACTCTGTCATTTGCTCTTCTCTCTACTCACTCAGTTATTTTCACGATCGATTCATCTGCTGATAATATATTAATCTGTTAATCATTTAGACTAGAGAATACTGCATTTTTGAGGCCGATACTGATACTGATATTTGAGGGTTAAAACAATCCGATAATTTTTACATAAACACATAAAATAAGCAAACATTTTTGATAATGATCCCTTAAATTTGGTTTTCTATATACTGTCTGTGTGTTCCAATACCCATACTACCATACTATTAAGTATGCCGGAAAAAAAATTATGTATATGCTAATACAATGTCAAATGCAGTATGCCAAAAATTCCAGGATGTCCTACTATATCCGGTCGCATTTTGCAGTATGCAAGCCAGCATGTTTTTCTGGCTATTCTGACCCACAATCCTCAGCACAGCTGATATATGAGCAAGAGGGTCAAAGCTCAAGGCGCAATGTTATGACGAAGTAGTATGTCCCAATTGTATATAGGGCTGCAGCTAATCAGAATCAGAATCAGAAATACTTTGTATGCATACTGCATGCAACAGTACATACTCTGTAAGGGCAGCTGCAGTATGTACTAAAAGTAAAAAGAAAAACTATGCAATTTGGAACGCACCCTGTATCTTTGGCATTTCTGTACTTATTGGCCAACATATACACAGATACCAATATATCAGCGATATATAGCTGGCCGATATATAGCTCTATAAAATAGTTTTTAAAAATGTTCAACACAATTTCCAAGAGTCCAAATCTTAACAGTCCAAAACCTGAAAAGATTAAATTTACAAGGATTTAAAGAATGAAATAGGCAGCAGATCTGCACATTTGGGAACCTGGAAACATAGAACGTGATCGGTTTTACTTTATAAATTAATTAATTTTCTGTCGTTCGACAAATCGAGTAATCTACATTTTACATACTCAACTCACCCAATGCTTTCCCCTCATTCTTCAGTAAAATGGCCAAGTTGGAGGAGCTGGAGGAGGTGGACCTGAGCGGAAACATGCTGAAGACTGTGCCCACCACCATCATGAATTGCCGGCGAATGCACACACTCATTGCCCACTCCAACGCCATCGAAGTCTTCCCTGAGGTCATGCAGCTGATGGAGATGAAGGTAAGACAGTAGTAATACATACACAGTTTATGTATATGAGCCCCCAAGCTCGTACTGTGTGTGCATGTGTGTGATTGTCTCTTCCTCTGTTGTCAGTGTGTGGATCTGAGCTGTAATGAGCTGAGTGAGATCACGCTACCAGAGAATCTGCCTCCCAAGCTTCAGGAGCTGGACCTGACTGGAAACCCTCGTCTCAACCTGGACCACAAGACCCTCGAGCAGCTCAAGTATGTCACTGTTTTTCTCTGTAGGGTTTTTTTTTTACTTTAGTTATATCTGACAATGTGACTATAACCTACATTTTGCACAAGGGAGTGTTTAATTAATTTTTCCTCATGCTTAATATTTGCTCTGCCAGTGTGTTTACATTTTTTTGTTGTTTATATACTGTTTTTTGGTTTTCTGTTATATTACTTGCTGTTGTAATGCTCCAGTTTCCCAAAGAACTTTACTTTTATCTCAACTAATCTAACCTTTTAAGATAGAAACCAGTGGTGGAAAAAGTACTCAGGTCTTTACTTAAGTAAGTAAAGTAATACCACTGTGTAAAAATGCTCTGTTACAAGTAAAAGTCCTGCATTCAAAATCTTATTTTGGTAAAAGTACAAAGGTATTGTCATCAAAATATACTTAAAGTACCAAAAGTAAAAGTATTCATGCAGAATGGCCCATTTCAGAATAACATATTATCACTGGATTATATTTATTGATGCATTAATGACTAAGGTGGGGCTGATTTTAGGTACTTTATATAATCCATAATATCCTAATTTAGTAGTTGATTTATATTTTGTTTTATTAATAATCTGAATCTGCAAAGTAACTCATGTTAAAAAATAAATGTATTGGAGTAAAAAGTACAATATTTCCCTCTGATATGTAGTGGAGTAGAGTTAAGAGTATCAGAAAATGGAAATACTCAAGTATAGTACAAGTACCTCAAAATTGTACTTAAGTACAGTACTTGAGTAAATGTACTTAGTTACTTTCCACCACTGATAGAAACCACCCTATACAGTATAAATACCCTGAATAGAATACCATCAGTAGCTCATGTAACTTTACAGTGAATGTCATCTATTTCATGTTTTGTTGTTTTTCAGTAATATCCGCTGCTTCCGTATTGATCCGCCTCCAACCTTTTCATCGAACGAGGCATCTGGTGGGCCTGCTGTGTGGAGTCATGGTTACACAGAGGCCTCGGGCGTCAAGAATAAGTGAGTTCAATTCAGTCAGCGATGAAAAAACAACCACCATCACACTCGTTCAGCGAAGCATCACTAATCCAAACCTCTTGAGAATGCACATTGTTAAAGTCAGATGACTCATACAAAGGAAATATTGAAGCTGATTGAAAACATGAATCACGCGTTCTCACATGCCAACACATCTCTGTATGGGCTAAACTGCCAATTTGACACTTTTAATGTGCATGCTAAAAAAGAGATTCAAGCAATTGCACATATTGTTTCCACATTTCCATATAAGTGCTGCTAAACAGGCACATCTGCTTTGATGACGGAGGTCCTACTGTATAGTCAAATGAATCGTAGAAGGCATTGTTTCCATGGTTATTAGTGAGTTTGATCAATATGTGGAGAACAGAGGAGTTTTGAAGCCCTCATTGTTTCCTCACTGAGCACACGCCTCAATGACGTGACGGCCTTCTTTTTGTTTTCTTCCCAGACTGTGCGTTGCGGCTCTTTCAGTAAACAGTTTCTGCGGGAGTCGTGAGGCTCTATACGGTGTGTTTGACGGGGACAGGAACGTGGAGGTGCCCTACTTGTTGCAGTGCACGATGAATGACGTGTTAGCGGAAGAACTACACAAGACCAAGAGCGAAGAGGACTACATGACCAACACCTTCCTCGTCATGCAAAGGTACACGACATCCGATTTTATTAGCTGTCCTCTTTAGTTACAAATCATCCACTAAACTATAATCTGTCCCCTCTTTCTTTGCCACCTTAGAAAACTGGGGACTGCGGGGCAGAAACTGGGTGGCTCAGCGGCTCTGTGTCACATTCGCCACGACCCCACTGACCCCGGCGGCTGCTTCACCCTCACAGCTGCTAATGTGGGCAAGTGCCAGGCCATCCTGTGCCGCGATGGAAAGCCGCTTTCGCTGTCACTGCTTCAAAATGTGGGGATTGAGGAGGAATACCGCAGGATCAGGCAGCACAGGGCTATCATCACTGAGGTAGAGATGCTTGAAAGCGTCGTCGAAATCAATGTGGAGTACATTAATGTAAATGTAATTTCAGAAGCTCACTGCATGAATACTGTATTGATGTTTATTCTCTATTACGCAGGACAACAAGGTGAATGGCGTGACCGATTCTACACGAATCATGGGCTACTCCTTCCTCTACCCGTCCGTCATCCCTTGTCCCTACGTGCAGACAGTCACTCTCACGCCCCAGGATGAGTTCTTCATTCTGGGGAGCCGGGGCCTGTGGGACGCCGTGTCTCCCACCGAGGCTGTGGAGGCTGTTCGAAATGTCCCCGACGGCCTGGCTGCTGCTAAGAAGCTGTGCACACTAGCGCAGGGCTACGGCTGCACAGACAGCCTCAGTGCTGTCGTGGTCCAGCTCAGTGTGAGTGAAGACTGCTGCTCCTGCTGCTGTTCTGAGCCTCCCCAGCCTCCTCCCAGCCCCGGCTTGGGCCCTTATCCCCCGTCGTCCTCAGCCATCAAGGAGCGGCCCTCGGACGGCTCCCTCCCTGTGCCGCCGTCCTCCTGCAGTGAAATCAGCAGCGAGATCAGTACCAGCGAGATGAGCAGCGAGGTGGGCTCCACGGCATCGTCTGATGAGCCGCCGCAGAGCTCCTTGGTGCTGCTGCACGAGCAGCCCCACCATCCACACCTCCACCTGCACCATCAGGCCCACTCGCTGTCCCTGCAGCACCAGCAGGCCCATGCTGCCACCCAGCCCTGCCAGTACCTGTTCCCAGGTTCAGAGCTGCCCTCTGCCCGCAGCTGCTGTGCCCTCCATCCTGCCTGCTTAGCAGGCTCCTTCCAGAGGCAGCTGTCTAGTGCCACCTTCTCCAGCGCCCTGTCCGACAATGGGCTGGACAGCGAGGACGAGGAGCCCATCGCTGGCGTTTTCTCTAATGGGAGTCGTGTGGAAGTAGAGGCGGACGTCCACTCTCTCAAAGCAGAGTCCTCCTCCTCCTCCTCGTCACCCCAAACATCATTACCCTCATCCTCCAGCCAGGAGCGAACCCTGCTGACTCTGCCTCCACCTCCTCCACCGCCATGCACCCCAGAGCCCCTGGAGGACGGGGTCGACATGAGCCTCGGTGAGGCTGAGAACGGGCTGGAGAGAGATGAGTCTTGGCAGGGAGTCGGAGCAGGAGGCGGGGACGGAGGAAAGTTGGCGGGCAAGAGGAGGATCAACGGGTCGGTGGCACGTCAGGAAAAGAGTCACAACCTTATTGAGGTGGCTGCCGACGCCCCGTCTAAGAAGTCCGGGGGTTACTTCACAGCTCCAGCCCAGCCCGATCCGGACGACCAGTTCATCATCCCGCCTGAGCTGGAGGAGGAGGTGAAGGAAATCATGAAGCAGCATCAGCAGAAGCAGCAGAAGCCGCCTGGGACCGATCAGCCCACAGACTACTACGACACCCCTCTCTGAACACCACCACCATCACCACCACCACCAACTCCAGCCTCATCTCCCTCCCAGCTGCAGCATGCACAGAAGCCTACTCTACCATCAACCTAACCAGTTTGATTTTCCGTATACACAAACAAGTTTCCTGAAGAGGCTGTAAAATGCACATGAAAAAAGTTGGATCACACTTTTTCTAAACAGCCTTCCTCGCTCTACGCAGCCTCATCATTGAAGAACCATGCACTGTAACGCGATCCACCCGTTTTTACCCAACAACTCACAGAATAAAACAAGCAAACGAGCCCTTTAATGACCCTCTTGAATAGCCGGTGGACACAGCTCCATGGTTGTGCCCTTCTCACAGACTGTGGAACATTGTTTTTACATTAGACTACCAGCTGAGTATGTAATCAACACTAGTCTCTTTGCAATAGCATTAGCTCGCCACAACACTTGTTAATATGGATAACAATTCCATGGTTTGTTTGTTTGTTTTGTAAGAACTTACCATATCTTTTAATGTGAAAGCAGTGAAGTTGCTGAAAGAACTTTTTAAAACGGAGACGCATAATCTTTTTATTATCAGTGAACTATGTCGAATGGTACACCAGTAATACCACACTTAACTGTTGTAGATAGGGCACTTAAAATACTGTATTTCTTCAGTAAATCATGGCTCTCGGCCTGTAAAATGGCATAGAAATTTTTTGTAGAAATTTTAAATACTAACTCCTAGGAGTTGCATACTCTTTATGGTGACTCAGTCACTTTTACTAATCTTCTCTGAGAGAAATGGTGATTTTTTTTCCAATGATTGTAAATAAGAGAAATGTTGTATACTGATGCTTTTAAAGGAACTACGTACCTGTATGTCGGTGAAGGTTTTAGTGGTCGGGAGGACGTGAGGTTCATCAAGAGTTCGCTGTTATGGAGGTGTCACACCCCCACCCCCTTTATCTTACAACGTTGACCCACAAATACACACACATACACACACACACATACAACTGTATATGTGCAATTGCAGGTCAGAACAACATTCCATGCAATATAACTACACAGAGTTGCAATGGTTTGCTCCACTTTGTCTGATTGTGATGTCCTGTAGTCATCACTGTATCTAATGAACACTAATAGACAGGTCTTTGCATGCACACTTGCATGCACACACATACATACACACAAATACACACACACACACACACGGACACTCACAAGTAATATTAGTCTCACCTCCCTCCTACAGTAACTGTTATCACCGGCATGACTGTGTCAAGTTCAGTAATACAAACAAATATATCCACATGGAAAAGAGACAACACAGATGTTCCTGTCTTTGGTATAATAAATTTTAAATTTGTGAATATAAGTCATGCTGTCTTGAATTTGTTTTTAATAATTAACGTACATTTAATGTGAAAACATTCATATTAGACGTCAGAATTTCAAAATAATGTATTAACAATAATATTCTTAGATGCTCTAGTGTTTTTACATTGAATGACCAGAAGAGGGCCATATCGTATAATGGAATGATCTAGAGTGTGTGATTGCTTTACCTTTGAGTTAAAAGCCTTAAAGCTATATCCAAAACCTGCTCGACAAAATATTTATCCTAAACAATGAACTGAAAAAAAAAATCAATTTATTTTACTTAAAGTTTGCTTTTTTTGTTTGTTGTCATTTGAGAGTTCATGGTCTCCCACTACGGTTTCTGAGTGGCACTCATGTTCTCCATGACAACACTGTTGGCGTCACTGCGTTTCTTATACTTCTTCTTCACACAGATGACACTGACTACTGTAATCACCAGCATTGCTCCCAGTACAGACAGAGAAGAGGCAAGTGCAAGGGTGGTTTTGTCCTGGATGGAGCCTTTGTACTGACAGCTGTCCCCGTAGTACCACCAGTCATCACCCACCACACACCTGGAGAGCAGTGAAAAAGAGGAGGAGAGAGAAAAATCAGACTCGAAGGTATTCCCAGCACTCACACAGAACATGTATAGAGAGGGTGATGGAAAATTGGTGGAAGGTACAGTACATATAACAAGAAGTTCATCTTACGGGACAAGGTGAGAGGGAAAATTATTCACTATGGAACTGATTTACTAGCTTTTATGAGGCGACATCGAGATAAAGCGCTGTTCTCAGATAATGATCATAAAATACTGGATATACCCACTGGCAAAACCAGACTTTTTCCTCAAATATTTAATTCCAGAAAGTTTTTAAAGGAATAGAAAATAGACATTTTAAGAAATACGTTGTTACGCTTATTTGCTTTCTTGCCAAGTGTTAGATTAGAAGATCGATACCACTCTTGTGTGTATACGGTATATATGAACATATGCACATCAGTTTCATGCCCTGTATTGGAACTATGTTAAATTGCATCGTCCCTATCAAATCAAACATCTCACCTGACTGTCCGAAGGTGACAAAAAGTTGCTGTGCTTAGCCAAGAAATAGTTCCAGCAAACAGCAATATCATAATGGCAGTTGATTGTACTGCAGGCGGGTGTACCTTCTGCAGGTACAGGAGCCACACAACTCTCCTTTTTTTGACAGGATGCTACAGGAGAATCATACACAGCTAGATGCTGGCACTGCACTTACTGACTACACTTGAAAGAAACTTAAAACACAAATTGAAAGGTTAAATAAGAAATAACAAATGATAAAATTGAATTATTGATATTAAAACAGACGGCTCCTGGCAGGCCAGAGAATCTGTCTGCATTTTATTTATAAAATGGTAAATTGATAGTTAATTAAATTGTATCATAGCTGACAAAAGGCGACAACATTACATTCTGATTGCATTAGTAAACTATTTATTAAGTTTATTGTTGCACAAATAACATTTTAGATACTATATTAAGTATTTGTTATTAATTACCAAATGAATTGTAAACTTTTACGAAATTGTTTGTAAAACATCTATAAACATACATAGATAGATGGACCAGAAAAAATTATTAACCATTGACAAACTATTAACTATATATCTATATAATGTTTATAGATGCTTTATAAAGTATTTATTAACCATTTAACAAGGTATCATAATCATCAGTTGCTACTTTATAATAGCCATCCAAATAATGTTAATAGATTTTTAGATTTTAGTTTACAAACCAAACTATTAATAAATTAAACAAATTATTAACCATTAACAAAGTGTTAGAAATATCTATCTATGTAATTTTTGTGTTTTACAAAGAATTTATATATATATATATATTTCTATAATGATTATTTCTAATAATTAGTAAACATTGTCATTTCGTTGTTTGTTAACAGGAAAATAACTATTAACTAAGTTTAATTAACTATAAATTTACCATTTATAAATGATGGTTATTGTAAAATGTTACCTGTCGTCTTTACATTTTGTGTTTTTGTACAGATTAAACAAGCTAGCTCTAACTTGTTAATTTTTTTTTTAACTTTAGAGGTTGCTGGTTGGTGGATTTTGTCAACTTTGGACAGAGCCAGGCTAGCTGTTTCCCCCTATTTCCAGTCTTTGTGCTAAGCTAAGCTAACAGGCTGCTGGCTGTAGCTTCATATTAAACGGACATATATAAGATTGGCGTTGATATTTTCATCTAACTCAAATAAGCGTATTACCCAAAATGTCGAACTGTTCCTTTAAAAAATAATATCACACAATGATAATGTAACGCTGGAAGATTGTGAAAATGTGGATTGCTTAGATTTTAAAGAGTCTGACAGGAACCTTTAAGGCTCGCTGATTGTTACATTTGCGTGAGTGCAGTCAAAAAGCCCTCACCTGCACGCAGGCTTCCCCTCATCCACCACGCAGACTCCTTCGTTCAGACATTGCACATTGAGGCAGACATCAGGGGGTGTGCTGGGACTGGGTGGCTGGGTTGTGGAAGGCACAGGCTGGGTCACTGTCAGATGAGACACATCTGAAGAGGGACAGCAAATGAGAGAGCGGTTAATTTGGATCCAAGTGAGACTGATCTGAAGTGGGTATTAGGAATCATGGATGCAATCATACACCACTGGTATACATGATCCCACATATATGCTGTTTTGCACGGGTGCCAGGGATGAGCCAGGGATGAGTACTAATGAATAAATAATTGATGTAATGTATGACAGGATGGATGTTTTACAAAAAAACAAATGACATGAACGGCCATACATTTTCTTCCCTGATACCCTTGAACACACAGCATGTTTTTATGTTGAAATCTGTCGAGTTTATACTGTAAATCTGGTGCTCTTACCCTCCATGGTGAGGAGAAAGATGGCGTCCCCTCCCTTTATAAAATCCCTGCTCTTGGCTCTGAGGTGGGTGAGGTACACCGGAGTGCCGGCGCCTGGCCCTCGGAAATAGCTGGACCCATCTGAATGTGTGACCTCGACGCCCACCTTGCGAGGGTCGTCCCAGAAAAAACTGTCAGAGCCTGAAGGGTGTTGAAAGGGTGTTTAAATATAGTACTTTAATGATTTGTTTTTACGTAAGGAAAAATCAATTTGACGCTTTTTGGACAATGAAAATAGCTGCACCTGTTGCCTTCATGTTGGGGTCAGTGGTGACACTGCGCTGGTTTGACATGCGCTTTTGGATGTGTGGGTGCTGGTCCATCAGCATCATGGTTATCTGTTTCCAGGGGCATGGCCATACCTGTCCTGTGTCCCCTTGAAGGGCTACCAGGTGAGCATAGGCCGACAACTCTCCAGGGTAGTCTGCCTTACCGTTGGGGTACAGCTCCATTTGGAAGGTGTAACCCTCCTTAGATATGAATGGGGGGCTGAAGATAGACGTGTTTGTTGGGGTGTTTTCCATAACTTGACTGAAGTTTTTCACTCGCCACATAAACTCTGGGCAGGTGGTCTCAGAAAGGTTGATGTCATCCAGTGACATCCCCCCTGTCGAGGGCCCAGCACCCCGCTTGGTCCCTTTAAAGACGACGCGGAATTTAGTTTTGACGTCTAGTTTCACGTGGAATAGATTCCACTGCTCCGGGGCTCCTGTTGAGGTAAAAACATGGAATTTATTGAACAGCAAGTTCACAATAAGCCAGATTTCACAAGCAAAATTGGTGCATTATATTTTGAACAGTTGTAGAATTTAATAATAGTCACCTTGTGTGCCAAATATAATGCGCAGTTTTCCGTTGGGGTTAGCTTTGTCATATTCTCTGACATGGATCTCCAGTGGGTCGTCGGGGCTGGCGCTATTGTAGTAGAAGAACTGCAAACACTGGTAACCTCTTTTGGGGTAAAGGAGCCTGCTCTCCAGCAGAGCCGTATCCCCAATGTTGGCTGTGCCGGTGTTGAAGTGCATGAAATACCCCGAGCCTAAAGATCAGAATATCACTTGATTAATACACTGTCAATACCTAAGCATTTCTTGAATGCACTTTGCACAGTGGATGATAAGAGGGATGGTTACAAAGGCCAATTTATCATATAGCAATGATTAAACTATAGGTTCACAGTTTTCAAGTCTATCTTAAAACAACCCTCACATGCGTAAATGTACAGTATATTGGAAATACTGTAGGGCTGTCAAAGTTAATGCAATAATAACGCGTTCACGCAAATTTGTTTTAACGCCACTAATTTCTTGAACGAATTAACGCAGTTGATCTTTCGGAGGAGAGTGAAGATCCTGGCATCAAATTTAACTAGAAAACCTAAGGAATCCATTGGTACCAACCATGTCATACTGGCTTGTTGCGAAGGAGGTTAAATAACACTCCAAAGTTGCGCTAAATTTTGGCGAGGAAAAACTGGCATGGCCATTTTCAAAGGGGTCCCTTGACCTCTGACCTCAAGATATGTGAATTAAAAAGGGGTTCTATCCACGAGTCTCCCCTTTACAGACATGCCCACTTTATGATAATCACATGCAGTTTGGGGCAAGTTATAGTCAAGTCAGCACACTAACACACTGACAGCTGTTGTTGCCTGTCTGGCTTGAGTTTGCCTTTTTATGATTTGAGCATATTTTTGATGCTAAATGCAGTACCTGTGAGGGTTTCTAGACAATATTTGTCATTGTTCTGTGTTGTTAATTGATTTCCAATAATAAATATATACATACATTTTCATAAAGCAAGCATATTTGTCCATTCCCATGTTGATAAGAGTATTAAATACTTGACAAATCTCTCTTTAATATGCATTATAGATAAAAGATAGAAAAAATGTGCAATTAATTTGCGATAAATCGTGATTAACTATGGACAATCATGCGATTAATAAATTTAATATTTGAATTGATTGACAGCCCTAATTGAAAGTGTTTGGTCGCTGTAATTGTTCCTCTTGTCCATACTGGCCGTGAAGAGATCCCCTCCTAAAGCGTATTTAATGTAAGAGATGGGGGACAAAATCCCCAGTCATTGTATTACAATGCATGTCAAAGTTCAGTGGTAAGGTTCAGCAAGGCTTCATCTGTCCAAGTTAAACAAATAGAGTGGGTATCCTCCAAAGTTAGGACCTCTTTTAGTATGAAATTCCCTCTGTGTTTTTTTGCTGAGCTGTGGTGAAGGGATAATAACACAAAGGGGGAATTTCATACTACTCTTCTTTAGAAGATACCCACCTGACTTGTCTAACACAGACTGTTGAAGCCTCATATCAGCTTTGGTTGGACTTTGGAAAACACTTTACACAGAACAAGGACCGTTTCTGTCTACCTACATTGGAATTGTATGGAGCAGTATGGAAAGGAGGAACAATTGCAGTGACCAAAAACATTTTCAATTCAATTGATTCTCAATTCATTTTCAATGCATTTGACTATTGTTTTAAGACAGACTGGACGAAATGTGAACTAATCCTTTAATGCAGAGCTATGCATCTGCACCATAGACTGTATATACAGTAAAGATGGACAACTCGTCTCCACTTCCAAAGCCAAAAATATCCCAGATAGGGGAGCTGCCATCTTGAGATTTTGACGTCATTTGGAGTCTAGTTAGTAGTGATCGGGCGGTGGAGCCGCGGTATTGAAGCCCGAACCAATCACAAGCCGAGCTTGTCAGCGAGATAAACTCACAGTTGCCAATCATGATGTCTCACCCCCTTTTTATAGCATCAAATATTTAATCAAAACCAAACTTATCAGAAAAATGAACACCTGAACATATATCAGCGTGATAAGTACTACCTAAAATGACAGAAATCATCTTTGGGAAAGATGTATTTGATGTGTACTTAGACTTTTTAGTTTGGCCCATGTCCCATCTGCTAACATGGAGGAGGTGGGCTTTATGACCTATACTGCAGCCAGCCACCAGGGGGCGATCCAGATGTTTTGGCTTCACTTTAAGAGAGCTGTCATGTTGTCCATCTTTATATACAGTCTATGATCTGCACCATGTGTAGGCTATATTCCTGCAAGATATTGCTCACCGGTGCATTTGCCCATGTTGGAGTAGTCAGTATCGGGCCCTCCGTCAGCTTTGGCGACCCTGACCCAGTCTGCATTACCCCCTTGTCCCTGGATCATACCGCAGATGTTCTCTCGTTCAAAGTCACACGAGTCCAGGAACGTGGCGCCCTGGGCTACAAGACGTTTCATAAACACACATACACAGGCGCAGGACTTTGAACTGCAATAAACTGTACAGCTAAGACAATGTTTTGCTTATCCACATATTTCCATGTGGCCATAATTCAGGAGATAAACCATCTAATTGACAGCTGATATCAACATTAGACTACTAATGAGAATTAGGTGTAATAACAATGGTGTTACAAGCTGACACGGCACTTATTTTACAGATAATAAAACCCAACTTGGGTGTTGGTTGTTGACTCTTACTGCAGTTATAGAGGCGGTGCAGCTTGAGCAGGTCATTGTCACTAAACTCCATACGCTGGCCGATGACATCGCTGAACGCAGGGATCTTGGTGACGATTGTGGGCTCAGTGCCGTTGCGGAAGGCGTTTTTACTGTAGTGCATCATGGAGCCGTAGTCGTAGGGCACGCCCAAAGAGCTGGAGGTGGTGTCGTCGTAGGTGTTGAAGTTGTGTTCTTTACCTGTAGATCGGACGTAAATAAAGGTGTCAATGCAGTTGGATTCATTATCACAAAGTCTTATTCTCCAAATGTGGAGGTGGATTTCAGACATTTTTGTTAGGATCGCTAGTAAAAGTTGCTTATCAGTAGCCGACAGCCGTGTTTAAAGACTTGACAAAAGATTGTCGACATATCAAAGTACACTGTACTTTCATCACAGATATTAAAAAGTGAATAGATTTATTAACGATGTGTAGAGCGTAGGTCAATGCAGCTAAGATACCAAATGTGATATTCTTTTATGTGCTGATAATGCTTATCTCGTTAAGATTATGCAGCCAGGGAAACAACACATGCACAGGCTTATCACACGCAAGCAATTAAATCAACTGCTGCATGAAGTCCGTCCTACATAACGAACCTTTTGCAAACCCTGCATGAACTCAAGTTATTTTACTGATTCATTAGAATGTACTTAAAAAACTTGCATAAATGTAATGTATAAAAGCTACTTTACACTCATACACACAAATAGAAGTCATGTCAAGAAGGGATATATAATATGTGGGAGCATATGTTTGGGCAGTGTTTGAATTAATTCTAATAGAGTATCAGTGAGAGGTTCATTACCCTCTGAGATGCGGTCCCAAATGATATTAACGTAATCATCGCGGTCTGCCCTGGACTGTTCATGCCAGAATCCCAGAGCATGAAGGAACTCGTGTTCAATGGTGGCGATGCGATCACAGTTGCTCCCTATTGACAATCCCTGCTTCCCAACTCGCCGGTTTCCGATAGAAGAGAAACAGCTTTAGGGGGAAAAAAGGCTTTATGAACATCACATTTACGACTGTAGTTAAACAGATCATAAAACAATAAAAGTGCTTTTAGCCTCACCCGCCCCCTTTAAAGATAGAAATGTAGTTTGCTTCTCCGCCCCAAGGTTTGAAGTCGATGCAGGTCTTGAGCCGGTACTGTTCGAAGGCCTTCAGAATCACACCTTTAGCATTGATCTCTGCAGAGAAGGTGATAAATTAATTCTGTTAAAGACAATAAAAGATGTCAAGTTTGACATACTGTACAATGACTTTTTTTTTAATCAAATTTTCAACATTTTTTTTTTAATTTATGACTTTCTTTCAACATATTGTACTATGACTTTTTTTTGACAAACTATACTATGACTTTTTTATGAATTTTTGACAACTTTTTTTTTACTTCTTTCAACATATTGTACTATAACATACGATACTATGACTATTTTTGACCTTTTTTGACACACTATACAATTTACTTTTTTCAACATACTATACTATGACTTTTTATGACTCTTCTGCATATTATATGGATTTTTTTAAACCTTTTTTTATATATACTATGACTTTATGACTTTTTTTCGACATACTATACTTTGATTTTTTTTTTTTTACTTCTTTCAACATACATTATTATACTATGACTTTTTTCGACATACTACACTATGACTTTTTTTAAGACTTTTTTCGACATATGAGACTATAACAATTTTTTTTACCTTTTTTATACTATACTATGGCTTTTTTATGACTTTTTCGACATGCTATACTATGAAAAATCTCCTTTTAAGACTATCCGCAATGCAGTGTAAATTCATAAAAGGTCTCTGTTGAATTATTTATTTAAGATTACTCTGATAAGGTTCACATGTCTGAGTCACTGCATCGACTGTAAATTACTGAACATCAAACATACAGTATACACCCAGTGGTGTACATGTTCAACCTCTGTTCTCAACTGACAACTCTGAGGTGAAGTTTGAGGTAATGCAATATGACATATACAGTAATAGAAAAGATTTTCTTTGCAGTAGGTTACACAAATATCTGTATCATGGCTTTACTCCCTCACTGTTTGAGGTCTCACAGATCCCACTGCTCAATGTGTAAAAGAATCATTATAATAACAATAATTGCAAAAAGCAATACATTTTTCCATTTAAATATTGTTTTTATTTTCCTCTGACGTCATTAAATCCAATATCTAGGAAAGTAGTAACCCTTCCCCTTGCTACAAACTGAGTTTAAATATTTAAGGCGAGACACTACAGGCAAAAATATTGTTTTTCATACACTGGTGAATTTTCAGATTTTGGGCTATTTTGCTTCCATAGCATGTCTTCTTTCAGACTAGTGGAAATAAAACATCCCAAATACACATTTAGGTTTTTATTTGACTACATTTTGTATATTTTTGTCTGCAGATTTCTCTTAATTTCACCAAAAGTTACCATTAGATAATGCCTCGTTTCGCACATTTGAACACTACATTTTAGGAAACTTCTAATACAAAAATAATTGTCTTAATGCAAGTAATCAACTGGGGAAGTTAATATTTATTAGTTAAAATGTTTTACCCTATTCCCCTGCAGTGTCTTGCAAAATGTATGGAATTTTACAATACCGTTTTCTCAAAATGTGTTTTTTTCTCAGACTCTGAGCCAGAAATCTCCACTTCAGTTGGACTTACATACACCAAACTTTGCAGTTTCATTCCTATCTATATTCTGAAGAGATGGGTTTGTCCATATATCATTCATAGCTTGATTTATAGAACATTTTATTCCTAAAAAAACATACAAAAAGATTTTTTTTATGATTGTTGACAAGTATTTTTGGAGTGATAAAAAAAGATGTACATTACACACAATTCCCTCAGTAAAAACTTTTGACTCTAATATGTCAACAAAACGAAACAAGAATTTTGAACCTGGTTTTATCCAATGTTTAGATTTATGTTCTGGAAATGTATGCAAATTATCACATATTTAATAAGACAATACCTCATTTGCATATTTAAACATGAGATTTCAGAAAACTCGCAATACAAAAAATAATTCTCTTAATTCAAGTACTCAACTAGGGGAGTGTCATGGTGATTTTTATTAGTTAAAATGTTTACCCTATTCACCTGTAGTGTAATGGAAGTGACAAAATATGGACATGACCAGAAAGCATTGATATAACACCAAATAAGGAAATGTTTTATATGTTATATGGGCTATGAATTAACACATATATATATTATGTATACTGTATGTACAGCATGTTACCCTACATTGTTGTGACTAATTGGCCCATTACCGATAGCCACGGTGGTTTGAGGTCGCTTGTAATTGCACTATAAAATACTCAATGGCAAGTCCTGCATTTAAAATGTTACTTAAGTAAAAGTACAATCAACAAAATGTACTTTAAGTATTGGAAGTCCCATTGGAACGTCGCCTGTCAGTACTATATCATTATATAATTGGATCATTATTATTGTTGATGCGTTAACATGTAAGCAGTACTTTAATATGACAGTTGGTCAAGGTGAAGCTAATATAACTGCTTTATATTGTGTTGGGTAGTTTAAAACAGTACTTAGTTACTTTCCACCAATGCTTACCACAAGACAAATTTAGGTGAATATATTGTATAAATCCATCCATATTCACATTTTCTAAATCCAGGCACTCTTACCTAAGTCATCCTCCATGTAGTATGGGATGGTCTTTGGCCACCGGTACTCATCCCCTATGATGGAATTTCGAGTTTGCCTCTGTGGAGGTCAATATAAGACAGAAACAACATAATGAGTCAAGGTTAAGCTTTATTCCACGAAATGCGATTGTGCAGGTGAAAATTAAAAGCGGTTAAATTAACATACCTCATCAAGCACAATGTCCCCCTCTACAAGATTCAACCCTGCCTCTGTGGAGACCAAGCACAAGGAAAAATTGGTTTGCAATGATTACTGAATAATAATCATCTGGAGATATGAGGATAAAATAATGTCTGCATACCTTCGTTGATGTCAAAAATGTCAAGGTCCCGTCCACCGTCCACATCATAGTCTGTGTAATGAAAATAAATGTGAAGAAACTTCAAACAAAAGTGACAGAAAAGTGATTATAGTAATGTCTTGCTAGAAAAATATCACTTACCTAATACTTTTGTTGTGGGCTAAACAAAAGAGAGTACAACTGTAAATGTTGATTGATTTGCAAATATATTAAAATTTCTAGTTATCATACGACAGTATATCTTAACAAAACAAACCAATTTCTCACCATGCAAAGCGTAGTACCACATAAGAGGCATGCAATGTGAAGAACAAGTACACCTGTAGGTTTTCTTCCTGCCATGTCCTAAAATGTCCCTCTACATGGGACAGTGCAGATGACAGGTAGTGAGCTCTTACAGACTCTGAGAAAGCAGAAATACGAGAGGTGCAGGGAATAAAATGAAGCGTGATCACAAGTGGATAATTGACAGAGCTGAAGGTTCTGAGTTATACAGCAACTTCTATCTTCTCTGCTATCTGCTTACATATCTTTACACATTTGCAGATTAGCTGCAGTGAAACACAACAACTGTCATGTAGCCTCCTTACCTGTCGTAATAAGACAGCAAAAACACATTTGAAAGGTAGTCATGTGTGTCATTCTCAAATTATAATGTTTATATTAACATCATACAGTTTGTATATACTTTTACAGTGAGTATTGTAGCTGTTAATGAAATCCAGCTGTCACCTTTGGTATGCTGATACATCAGAAAGCAAACTATACCTTTACCAAACTATAACTTTACCAAACTACCTCTTATTTTGATCCAGAATAAATCAATACATTTACTTTAGACTGTTTTTTTTTTTTTTTTATTCTTAAGACTCTTACAAGCAGTTCAAAGCTCATTACAAGCTGATGTTTAGTTTATCCTTGTCATAGATAACCATTACCTTGGACTCTCTCACACGTATACTTGGTCTAACAATTCCTCTACACTGTGCTCAGCCCTCTAACAGTTCCAGCTTCGTAGTCAAAGATCGTGACAAAATTAGTTTTTAAAAGACTTCTATTTTCAATTACTTCCTCACACTACAACATATGCCGCACATGTACACATTTACACACATTTATGGCTTCGTGCTTGCGCTGCTTTGTGCTACCTTGATTGTTGTCTGGCAAGACAGATTATGATTCTCTCATCCTTATAAACCTTGAGAAAAACAAAAGGATTACATCAAAACCCCCATCACTGTACTGACTCCAGAATCCGGAAAATGTAATCAATAAAGCATATTGGTAATTGCACACACTGATGAAGAATCCTGGTGTTTCAACCTTGAAAACCATTGTTGGTATTGTCTACATATACTACGTCATGACATACTGTAGTGGATCCACTCAAGGTAGTTCTTTGTGTTTTTGCAGCTGCGCCAGAAATTTTTACATCTTGCAACCTTTTCTGCAGAATTGTTTTTATATATTTCAGATATTGCGTTCATATCTAAAAAGAAGTTAAATTTACCGTTGCCATTAAGAATTAGACTAAAATAGCTGGACTGCAACTACTAAATTTTTTTATGCCTCCATGGCGGCGAAAGCCATGGCCATTATGTTTTCAGGTTGTCCGTTGTACGTACGTCCAATTCTCGTGAACGTGATATCTCAGGAACACCTGGAGGGAATTTCTTCAAATTTGGCACAAACATCCACCTGGACTCAAGGATGAACTGATTAGATTTTGGTGGTCAAAGGTAATGGTCACTGTGACCTCACAATAACCCATAACTCAAGAATTGATATGCTAATCATGACAACTTTACGTGGGGGGTTGGGGGGGATACAATTTAAAAAAGTCATTTTTTCATGAAATATTTCGAGATGCTATACTATGAATTTTTTTCATGAAGTTTTTCGACTTGCTATGATTTTTTTAATGAAATTTTGACATACTATACTATGACTTGTTTTCATGAAATATTTCGACATATGCCTATGCCTTTTTTTCATGACATTTTTTGAAATACTACACTATGACTTTTTTTAATGAGATTTTTGAATTGAATTTTTCCACATGGTATAATATGACTTTTTTTCATGAAATCTTTCGACATGCTATACTATAACTTTTTTTCATGAAATCTTTCGACATACTATACTTTGACTTTTTTTCATGACATTTTTCGACATACTATACTATGACTTTTTTCATGAAATTTTTCGGCATACTATACCATGACTTTTTTCATGAAATTTTTCGGCATGCTATACCATGACTTTTTTCATGAAATTTTTCGAGATGCTATACTATGACTTCTTTTCATGAAATTTTTTGACATACTATACTATGACTTCTTTCATTAACTTTTTCGAAATGCTATACTATGACTTTTTTCATGAAATATTTCGAGATGCTATACTATGAATTTTTTTGACATAATATAAGATTACTCTTTTTTCATACATTTTTTGACATACTTTACCATGACTTTTTTTCATGACATTTTTCAACATACTTTACTATGACTTTTTTCATGACATTTTTCGACACCATAGGGTGTCGAAAAATGTCATGAAAAAAGTCATACTATAG
>CAKAKR010029034.1:0-19144 GCA_916700685.1 Adelosebastes latens | reverse complement strand
GTCAAACTAGGCAGCGCTGATCAAATATGAATCAATATTCTGTTACTGTAATGCCTATTTCGCGCCTCAAATGTTTTCAGAAACATCTTGTAGTGTACAGTTTAGCTGTAAAATGAGAAAGTTTGTGACCCGGCAGCCATGTTGAGATCAGTTGAGGAAATACCAAGCACCGCCCACCAGCCGGAGCAAACTTTCTCATTTTACAGCTAAACAGTACACTACAAGATGATTCTGAAAACATTTGAGGAGAGAAATAGGCTTTACAGTAACAGAATATGGATTCATATTTGATCAGCGCTGCCTAGTTTGACCTTTTGATCGGAGTTTGCGAGTGATTGACAGCTGCCTCGTTGAATGAACAGCCAATAGGAACGCTCTCAGTCTGAAATGACCTGTGAATGGCCAAAGCCATGAGGAGGTGCAGAAGTTTTTTTGCCTATTGCCACTTTAATGTTCAGTCAATTTTCCCTGAATAAGCAATGGTTGATGATGATGATTATAATTACATTATAATTCGCCTGAAAGCGATTATAGCAAAAACTACCAAAAGCAGCCCCGACTCATGACAACATCAGACGTTGATGATGTGCACATAAGCACGGGGTGTTCTGTGGTTATTTTACAACCGTCTTTGAAGCCGGTTGAAGCATAGGCTGTTTTTCAGGCTGGTTATAATACACGTGCTGAGTAGCATGCCACCTGGGATGGGGTTGCTTCTTCTCCACCTAACTCAGGTGGGGTGACGTGTTCGCTCATCCAGCATGGCCCCCTAGCTTGCTCAACATGCTCCTGCCTCTGAGGCCGAAACAATCCAGTCAGAGTGGGCCCTGGCACCAGATGGTATAGAGGTCAGACTCGGATGGCAGCGACTTGGATCAGCTGTAAGCCAGGAGCCGATCCAGGACCATGGTGCTGATCCGGCTCCTCTGACCGCTCAGGGGACATCCCTAACAGCCTTTACCTCAGGTATTAACCAATAGCCTGTTAGAGGGCAAAGCATGTACAAAATAGTAATAATAGTTACCTGGATGTAACTCCAGTTGTATGAGCACATGCTTAGCTCTCTAACTGCATGCCCAGCTGGCCTCTGTTGTCAGTTGCCGAGCTCAAAAGGGAGCAGACAGTTGTGCCGCTTTTTTATAGCGCATTCATGCTACCACCTGATCTGCCTCAGGATGTGGAAAGCCAATGGCGAAGCACGTTAGAGGGCTGTACACATACTCGTAGATCTGGAGTTACATTTAGGTAACTGCTGTTTACGTGAGACGAGAATGCAAATCCTTTATGAGAATGTTCAGCACAAAAACATTGCCAAAGGAGAATTGCAAGCAGTTGATTTTTTTCTCTTTAGATTCAGTTACATAAACTGTGTGGTGTTGGGGTAGCAGCTGTTGTTGAGAGTTCTCACAGTCTAGAGAGCAAACCAAGCAGAAGTGGAACATCAGATCTGCATAGTCATGAATGAAGAGTTTGTGTGTGAGGCATTGGGAGCATAGTCGTAGTAATCTTGCAGTGGGGGATTAAACGGCGGGAAGAGATTTTCAAACCAGAAACAACCCTGCCTATACACAACTCAACATTATGAAACCATATATGCTCTGTAGAACTGAGCCACACGCAATGCTCCGCCTGCAAAGTTGACCTCAAAGCTAGCAGCCAATAAGGCGCTGAGTTCAGGTTCCCTCCTGTAAGAGGAGGTTCTCTCCAGTTCATACAGCCTGGAGCAGGCGAGGAGTTAATCTAAGAGCTGAGTGTCTGCGCCGCTGCACTGCTCTACACCAACCTTTGAACCTTGTTGTCTTCTCCAAAACCCTGTCGTGTAGTTGAATAACCAAGTTTCTGAACTAGTGACTAAGTGCAGCATGGCATGTACACACACATCTTCCCATGCGCGTACATGTACAAGGGTGTGTGCTTTTCTTATGCAAACAGCAGGCCTATTTGTTGTATGTTGTGACTTATCTTTAGCGTCTGCTCCCCTGCGACCCGACCCTGGATAACCGGAAGATAATGAATGGATGGATGTATAGACAGTTCATTCATTCTGATCTGGGACATGGTGTTCCAGGGGGAAATAAGGCAACGTAAACCAGATAGTCCACTTTAAAGCTGCAGTGGGTAGAATTGGAGCAAATATGATTAAAAAAAGTTTTTTTTTAAAAATATTTTCTTTTTGACAGTAGTGCCTGAGACGGGTAAACTGAAAAAAAATATCATATGCCTCTGTGTCCTCCAGTGTCCTTCGGTGCTCCCTAACGGCATCTGCAAGATTTCACAGACAGAAAACAACCAATCGGAGCCAAGCTGGAGCCTTGCCGTCTCTGAGCAGCTGTCAATCACTCCGATCAAACGGTCAAACTAGGCAACGCTGATCAAATATGAATCAATATTCTGTTACTACTGTTACTGTAATGCCTATTTCTCGCCTCAAATGTTTTCAGAAACATCTTGTAGTGTACCGTTTAGCTGTAAAATGAGAACGTTTGTGAACCGGCTGCCATGTTGAGATCAGGTTGAGGAAATACCAAGCACCGCCCACATGAATGAACAGCCAGTAGGAACGCTCTCTCTCTGAAATGACCCATGATTAGATTTTTTAAAGCCTGAAAACAGAGCCATGAGGAGGTGCAAAAGTCTAGCTATCTCTCAGAACACTTGAATTACAATATGCTGAAAGGTTATTATGGAATTTTTGCCCAATGATGCCAAAAACATTCTGCCTACTGCAGGTTTAAGTCAAGTCAACTGTATTTATATAGCACATTTCATGCATAATAACATGCAACGCAAAGTGCTTTACATAAAAAAATGACATAATAATATAACAAAAATCTCAATATACAAATGCGAAAATATACAAGAAACACACATGTTCACATACACACACAGAATTTTAAAATCAAGTTGGTTCAACTGTAGTCGCTGCACTGCTGATTTTGGGAGGCCGGTGAATAGACCATTACATTAGTCTAGTCTGCTTTTTATAAATGCATGGATTCATTTCTTAGAGTCTAATGTTGATAAGATTACTGAATTTGCAGACAGCTGTTGAATGCATAGGAGTAAATGTGTACGCTTACATACAGCCTTGTGTCTGTGCCCAGTGTGTGTGCGTGTGTGTGTGTGTGTGTGTGTGTGTAGAAATAAATAGATAAACAAAACTCTTTCAAATTACTTCAAAGTTTATGTCAAGTTAAGTATTATTGGTGCCTAAGAAGACTGTTCTTATGCTATCATCTGTGAACACCTTTGCCTCTGAACACTAGTGACTTCCCACAGCAATAGAGGAGAATACACACAATGTGGTTTGACTTGTTATACTTTGGGACTGGTAACTGAACAGACAGGCTGCTGGACTACTAAACTATTTTGAAAATGAATTGACAGAAATTGAGACAATGTTTGATGTTACATTAAAGTGAAATAATAGTAATACAGATTGTCACTATTATGAACGTTTATGAATGAAACACAGTAGTCACCCCTTGTTTTGTTTCCATTTGGGTCATTTTTGCAGTCAACAAATTGAAAAACTGAACCCTCTTGTGGTGGATTTTTGTCAGTGCAACATCTGGTAGTACTTTACAAAATACCACAAACTTGAATACTTCTCCGTCCACAGAAGGTTTGGTTTATTAATAAAAAAAATGCATAATCACAATTAGACAACGGAAACCGTTTAGTTATCCTAACATCTTGTTTTACAACATCTGAATACAAATTTATTGCTCAAAGACACACAGAGAGGCTTTTGTCAGAAAAAAAAACATTGCACTTTGATTGTTTGCTTTACATCATGTCGAGTGACTCCTCCATCATCAAGAGAGACTCGACTAATAAATTAAGACATAAAGGAAAAGCAACGCTCATGATAACGGCTAGGAAATTAATACATGAAATCAGCCCATCGTAAATGCTTATGAAAGCAGACGGATATAATACAAGTTGTAACTTGACCATCATAATCTAAATCCATGATCAAATGTCAAAATATTCCTAGATTTAAGGATCCCAGTGATGCTACAGAAAGGTTGTTAAAGGCTGTGTTTTAATATGGCTTTTACAGATTTTTTCATTTTTTAACATAAGATGTATTGCACCAAAAAGCAGCTGGTTCTCCTCAAAAAGTAGCAGCGCTCTGCAAAAATGGGACCAAAGTTAAACTTACACTGCCAACACATTTGGTTCACATATCAACATGCTGCACTGATTTTATGCAAATATTTCCCAAAATTATTTCTCTATTTCAAAGGATGTTGAAATGAAATGTGTCCACTAAAAAATAATTGTGCAGTGTCAGTGCTGAGAGAATATATGGTCAACTCGAATAGCCTGAAACCACATATAAGCATTCTGTTCCTGATTATTATTGATTTAATTGAAATTATATGAAACATTTTGAGGTATTGATCATGTTAACTGCTTTTAAAGATATTTTAGAGCAGTGGTTTTCCCGGGGGGACCCCCAGCAAAAAGGGGAATCATTTATTGTCAACACAATTCCATCCATAAGTAACACAATGACAGAATGTATGACTATTTGGTCATGGGTTTCATACACTTTCTGTAATAACACATCTAAAAGCAAAAATCCTATCAGATGAGGGACCCTGGGACAAAATTGTATCAAATGGGGGTCTAATTTGTTTCAGTTTACGGGTCTTTGATGTGAAAAAGGTTTGGGAACCACTGCTTTAGAGTAATGTCAGATTCATCTTATACTCCAAATAAATATTTTGTGGTTTTAGCTGGAGAATAATAGATCACATTATATCATTTCTCAATCTATATAAATACAGTTTGATACTTCCAAAGACATACAATTAAAAAGCCTGCGTGGAAAAAATGACCTTGTGGTGGTAGAATTGGGAGTGCTAAATAAATATTATTATACAAACTCTGATCTTGAAATCCAAATTTTGTGGCTAAATGTGAAAAATATGAAAACACAGCCACAGAGGAGAAGGTAGTCTAATGAGTCGAAGTAAAGAAGCTTAGATTGTTCAAACGCAAACATTCAATGTGTTAAGTTTCACTAAAAAAATACTTCCTGACTATAACCTGGTGCCACTGAAACAGAGTCCCTAGAAACCATGAGGTACATCAGCTTTAAAACTGTAAATTGTAAATATGAATTAGGGTCAGTCTAGCTTTGTGTTAAATACAAATGTATCTTTTAACAGTCCCGATGGAAGACATGTAAAAAATGGAGAAATGAATAGACAGACAGATATACCAACAAAGAAAAAAAAAGAGAAAATTAAAGCAATAACAACATGAGACTTTTGTCCAGACTTGCCAGGAGTTATGAAAAGTGCAGCTACTGGAGCTTCTGTCAGCGCTCAACAGATTAACAAATAAAAGTTCTTGTAAAGCCGCCTCTCCTGTGTCCTTTTAAAAGCTGTGTAATTAGCATTACGAAACATGCAATCATCACAAGCATGCAAACCATCAGACACATACATTCAAACAAAAACATCAGCCATACAAACTGTATAAACTCAGAATATTAAAAATGTCTGAATAAAAGAAAAAAGAATCTAAAGGGTGGATTGACATCTGTACAAGTATTAAAACACCCCTCGTCTTTACAATTAACATTCTCCCTTATATTGTTTTCCTCTTGTGCCGTACACTTTCTGACATGCTTTGAAAAGTCCAGTTTAAATGACACTGAGCATGTCGGTGGTGTGACACAGAGTGGACTGAAATAAAGTCTGGGAACACTTTCTCTTCTCAGCATCTGCCCCTCTGACCTTGTGACCTTTTGACCCTCCACAGCTACGTCTGCTCCGCACTAAAGTTCATCCCTGTGGGCAGCTGACAGCACGTCGGCCGGCGGCGCGGCCCCTTTCAGGGTCTTGTGGGAACCCCTCCAATCGGTGCGCACGGCGTCGTCGTCCCACAGAGTCGACGTCTCCGTGTCGCTCACCCACTGGGGATCGCCGGCGTAGTGGCACGGCTGGACCAGGAGAGGGCGTGTACTGAAGGCGTGTACGTTTCTGTTGGGGAAATGGGACTTGTAGTCCTTACTGCAAGAGAGAGAACAGTGATAAGGATTATATAGATCTGATTTCATTTGAGACTGTATCACAAATTTTTATTCCCCTACGATTCAGTAATATTTTGTGATTTATTTGGAATACACTGATTTGACAAGAGATGGAGACAGAGGCTGATTTTCCAAGACAGTTCAGTTACTCTTAGCATGGAGGGGCGACAGCAGGACCGATGTGTGGCGTGCGGTTGTTGTGCATTCTTAGCGGACCAGTCAAGCATATCAAATTAGAATCACAGAGGTGAGAGAGAGAGAGAGAGAGAGAGAGAGAGAGAATAGAGAAAGTGGGTTGGCTATAAGCCAGTTTTCCACACATGATGGAGCACACAGACACTGCCAAGACTTCTGGTTCGCAGGCCCCTTCAGCCTAAGGTGCATTTCATCTCTCTTGCCACATATGTGTCTCAGTTACTCTGCTAGATCATAACTGAGAGATGATGAAAAAGTTGTTTGGTTAGGGCTAATGTCAGGGAGATTGGGGTTAGAATTAGGGTCAGGATTGCATAGAGATGCAGCCAATGAAATGATAAAAAAAACTTGAAGTGAAGTACTGCATATTATCACTATATTAGAAAACTGAAGTGTTTCAAAGATGACAATTAATGCATGTGACAATGTCTTTATGTTATGTTATGTTTCCCTTTTTGAATGACGAATGTAGAGTACTGCGACCTGCTGGTAGGGAGAGTTATTTCATGTCACGCAGGCGCTGAACATACGTGGTAGTTGACCGTCTGCTGTAGTCGTTGCCGTGTGTTCGAGTGCAACTTGTCGGCCAAAACAAAGGCGAAGTGAGGCGACGCAACCGGTGGCCTTCATCGCTACTAGTTGTCTGATGTTGGGTTGGTGTGTCTAGGGCTTTAGAGCGGAGCCCAGACAGAGCGTTTCAGACAGAGGGTGAAAAGAGGTGCTGCAGCACAGCCGGTATGAGAAAAAAAACCTTTTTTTTAACATCAAAGCATGTAAACATGTTCTAGTAGAAACCCAAAATACAAGTATGCAACTGAAAATAAACATAATAGGCCCCCTTTAAATGGGTTATGGGACAGAGGAGGAGTTAGTGTGGGACCAGAAAGAAGAGCAGTGGACATTTTTGGACTGGTGGGAGGACCTTAATGTTGTTGCTGTTTTGGACCACCTATGAAACCAACACGAATAAAAGAAAGTAAATTGTGCTTTGAGAAAAATGCTTATGTTGGCATGCTACCATGTCATGATGACAATGCTAACATGCTAATGTTTAGCAGGTATGGTGTTAACCAAGTTCACTGTCTTAGTTTACCATGTTAGCATGTCAGGCTGTTCTCACACACAGGTCGTAGCTATACCTACGAAAAGCGAATGCACTGGAATTTGTACATATCCCACGAAAGCAATTTCATGCGTAATTCATGTAATTGTGAACCAGTAACTATAAATAGCGTAGAACGCCACGTAGTGAGGAGGTCGGGGTGGATCGGCTGGTCAAAAAATACCGGACTTTTGTCCAGGAAACTGGCGTTCGTGTCCCCTTGTGAAACCAGAAGTCAACGATGATTTATTTGTCAAGTAACTTAGGAGCTTAAGTTACGGCACTTCCGGAGTTATTTTTAGCCAAACCACAATCTTTTCCTGAACCTAATCGAGTAGTTTTGTTGCTTAAACTTAACTAAGTAGTTTTGTTGCCTAAACCTAAGGAAGTTGTTTGCTGTGAAGATGGAAGTTTATTTTGAAAAGACTGTATGCATGTAACGAGTGGAAATCAACAAGTGTTGCTGGACATTCGTAGGAAAACAAACGAAAAGGAGGAATAACTTTTCGTAAGATATCATACGAACCGTTGTACGAGAACACGTTGAGTATGTAACATCTACTAAGTAGCACTAAACACGAGGCTGATGGGAATGTCATTAGTTTTGTAAATATGGGATGGGACGGTGGCAAGTACTGGACAAACATGATGGAGCTTATTGAAAAGTTAAGGGATCGATTAAAATTCATCCTGAGGGGAACATTAATGTTGGTACCAAATTTCATGGCAATCCATCCAATAGTTGGCGAGACATTTCACTGAAAACCAAAAATGTGGAAATGTCAGAGGTCACAAAAGTAATTGGGATTCATCTTCTGGGCACGACTCCATGTACAAAATTCCATGTCAATCCATCCAATAGTTGCTGAGATATTTTACTCCGGACTACAAGTCAGACCAGGCGACATTTATAACCCTCAAGCTGCCGATAGTGTGGCTAAATACGTTGAAGGAAATGTTATTTTTACAAAGCTCAGCACAAGTTTGTCACAAACACATCTGGACTCCCCTCTGCCTGTTAAAGTATATCTGGCAACCACACTGTTCCTAAAAAAAGTGGCAGTCCACGTTGCCCAAAATCTAGGCAATCATTCCCAGAAAGAGACAAGAAACCTGCACACCATAAAGAGAAAAAAAGATTTAAGACCTACTTTGAAATGTGGCGTTCTAATTCAGCTCGACAAGCGCTGTACATTAAACTGACAAGAACAGAGATTATGGCCAAAGCTGACCTTTTTTTTCCTCCAAAGAAACCACAGACTTCACTATAGTTATTTAGTCTACTCACTCCACAAAAGACCTAGGCTAAATATATAGTGTGTATACAAGTTTAGGCCACTATTGTGAGGAATGTTTGTAGCAATTCCGAGGTAACATTTAGATTTAGAGTGCTGAAAAACACGTCTCTGTGACTTGAATGTGAAAATGATTGACACAAAACAAACTACATAATTTCACCAAAATGTTCATCAAAATTAAAAAAAGAAAAGTGGATTCAGCGCTGTCATCATACATACTTGGGATGTTTGTCATACATGATGGGAAGGAATTCATCGACAGGAAGCATCTTGGACAGTGGCTCAGCGTTGAGCAGTTTTTGGGCTCCCTGCAGGGAGATGGCGTAGGACAGAGTCCAATACGAGTAGTCGGCCATTACCAAGTTGTGAACGTTCTCGACCGCTACCTCCTTTCCGGGATTGATCTGCTTCCTGCCAAAGTATCTGTAGCAACGTTGGAAAAAAAAAAAAAAAAAAAAAGGATAAAAATAACGTGGTGAAGAAGAAATGAGGCAATCTCTAAAACATCCTGAAAATCTGCTGCAATGCTGCTGTTCTTTGCTGCCACGTGTGTTGGAAATCACTTTTGAAGTATCATCTTTTTTTGCAGCATTTGTTCCGCATGTGTAACCGTTTTCAGAAAGTCATGGTAACCAAAATACACACAACAAAAATGCTGGTACATTTCCCATCCTTCTGCTGATAGATGCTTTCAAAATGCTTTCATCTGTTTTGTCTAATCATGTCAGTATGATTTCATTTACAAACATTTGTTTCTATGTCCTGCAGAGGCCTTAATCACAGAAACACTGACACACACACACACACACACACACACACACACACAGTGTGTGACGTGCATTCCTGGACGTAAATTGTTCCTCTGACTTCTGACCCCATTCCTCTACACACGCACACACAACATACTTTCCAGAAAACTGTATTGACTTAACCTAACTACGTTCTACCCACACAGGGAATGTCAGCAGCGCGTGGCGGTTGCCTCGCTGAACGGCTGCCTCGCTAAAAAGGCTGCGTGTTTCACGCGTGTGGCATCCACACTGGCAGCGTTCCTGCTGCTGCATGCACTTTCTTTCTACATTGAGTTTGCCTTTCATAATGGCCATTTCATTTCATTAAATTATATTTATTTCAGACAGAAAAAAGGTTAAGAAGCAAGTGCTCATTGTAAATAATAGTAATGATCCACAATTAAAAGCTGGTACTTTATTCATGCATGGAGCCGTGCAAGTCACCGCATTTTCTACAACACTGTCCTGTTCACGCAGAGCAGTGTGGCGGCTCTAACCTATTAACATGGACGCCAAAATAAATAACAACAGGTTCCGCAGCCGCCACACGCTGCTGACGTTCCCTGTGTGGACAGAGCGTTAACGAGTGTCAATCTTACATAATGTCCCAGTCCAGCTCCAGCTGCTCCACCTCCTCCATCAGTTTGAGTGATCGTCGTTTGAAGTTGGCTTGGAAACGAATGTCGTCTTCAAACACCAGCGCCTTCTCCATCTGCAAGTCCACCATCTGAGGAGAAGAGAGTAAAAACGTGTGTTTCAGAATGAACCAAGAGATGGTTAAGGAATACAGAGGAAAAAAAACTTTCAAGATTTTGTCGTTAAAAACTAAATTGATGGAGTAAAAAAAGATGGGACAGAGATAGAGAACTAAATATGTGTTCACTCTTCTCCTGACTGGCTTCGGCAAGAGTTTGATTGACAGATGATTCATCCAATCACCTGCCAAGTATTTTTTGAAAGTGCCCGCCCTTTTCCAAACAGTTTGCAATGACGGCTTGTCAGCTGGTTCTGTGTAACAAACCATCTGGCGGGTCAGGTTAATACTTAATAGGCTTGTGTTCCATTTCGGGTCCATTTCCAAGTTGGTAAAACCCAAATTGAAAATTTTGAAATCTTTTTTTAAAATCGCAAAGAAAAAACGACAAAACATGCAAGTAGTTATTAGTTAAATAGCAAATATGTTACCTATATGGCACAATTTAAGTTTGGTTCTTTGAATTTGAGTCTTTGAAATTTAGTTTTTATTTATTTATTTATAATTGATTTATACTTAAAAATGTTATCAATTGCAGTGAATGCTATAAAAAACATTTGGAAGGTTTTGTATTTGATAAACAGATGGCCATCATTCGTCCTCTTCAATATATTATCTGTGTTGTTCTCTGCAAACCACTGCCAGTCATACCAATAAAGACTTTCATGTATAATATGTTTGTGTTTTCTCACCTCCTTCCAGATGAAGTAGTGGCTGAGGAAGCAGCCCACCTCTCCTTTGGTCAGGGTGCGTCCAGAGAACGGGTCATAGTAGCCTGGCAGCAGGTCAACACCCAGGATCTTAATGTCACTGCTGTTCAGAGCACTGCAAACACACACACGGGTGTTGTATTATTATATTCCCATATTTCAATAGACAACCTCAATGCATATTTTCTTTAAATGCTACCTTCGAAATGTTGTGCACATGTACAGCGAGAATTATACAAAAAAATATTTTTTCAGTGGTAAATGTCTTCTTTACACTGTTTCTTTTGCACAGATAGATAACTGCATGTCCATAATAAGGAAGATATTTTTCATTCAGAATTTGCATTAAATATCAAGATACCATCTGGGAATACACTACCATTGTGAATTAAACCAAAACACGAGCTGATGTATCAGTACATTTTCTTTCCTTTACACAAACCATACTCCAATGTACATCTCCTGTCAGTATCTTCTATTTCGGTATTGATTTTTTTCTCTTTTCTCGCAGACACTCTCAAAACACACTCTCTATCTGAGCCAGTTGAGTGATCTCGCTACAGTATATTCAGTCTTTCCCTGAGAGTGTACTCACTTCCCATCCACAGCGTCCACCACCTTGACGTCAATCTCCAGCTCATTCAGGGAGAACAACATCCGGTCTCTGCGGTCAACACGCCGTCGCAGATTAATCAGATATATCTGAGGAGAGGAGGACAAATGGTTATTTAACTCTGTTATAACTGCATGACGTAACTGAAATGTATATTATTAACTCCCATCTTTGACTTCTGTTAACAAGTCTGCTTAAACTTAATTCTTTCAAAAAATGTTTTATTTTTCAGTAATAATGCTTCAGGTTTACTCTGAATAGTATTGTCCATTGTGTGAGTTTGAAAATGGAATTAAAAGCAGCTGTCAAGACAGGCAAGACACAGCCAGGCATAACGCCATGATTTTGATTAATACCATCCAGGAATCAGAGTAAATATGTAAGAATTTACCCCACTTAAAATCATTTCAGACTTAAAAGTTGAGAAGTTACAATGTCTTTCCACAGATGCTGGGACTACCATAGGGGTCAAAACACAATCTAATGTGTATACACAGTATACAATGTAAGCAGTATATCAATATATCAGAAATGATGGCGTACCTAAAGCTACTTCTACCAGAAAAAGAATGGGGTGTCTCTCACCTCATCAAAGCCCATGAGGTCTCTCTGTTTGGGGAACATGTGGACGAATCGTGAGGGGTGCATCGGAGGACCATCGACTGTTTGACAAAGAGGTAACACACGTTAGAAGAGACGGACATAAACAATAAAACAAAGCTGAACCAACACAACACGATGAACTTGCACAGACATGGTTGATATACAGCCAGAGAAATGCTGTTTTTTGCTTTTCATCCATTTTTTCAGTCTGTGTATCCCTCGTTTTTTTTTTATTCTCCGTCAGCATTTGTCTTTATTAATATTATTAGTGAATATAATCTCTTCTTACTCATGGACTCAAGCTGGACATGAACAAAGTTGAGGCGATCGTCTTCCAAGGTGTGGTGAGGCTTGGCCGGGACGTTCAGGTAGCCGTAGCGCTCCTTGTTACACAGGTACATCTGGACCTCTAGGCAGCATTAAAGATGAATAAATCCATAAATGGACATTGTGTAACATCGTGGGTTTTCCCTCTAAAAGACACAATTGTGGATGTGATTAAAAAAATCATAACCACAAACAAGAAGCGCTAACAAACCTGCAGCCCGGCAGGAGAAGGCGAACACGATGATGTCGTCGTAGGGCCACGAGTAGTCGGTGTGAGGAGGGTAGAAGGCCAGTTTCTTCATGCCTTCCTTTCTTAAATCCAGCAGCACGGTGGAGTGGATCATGGGCACGGCGAAGCAGCCCAGTCTGTGGCGATTACGGGTTGGGAAATACTCTGCTGTTCGACGATAGTATCCCTGAGAGAGAGATGGATTAGGATGTACGGTAAGAGAGTCAGGACAAAAAAAAAAGGACGGTTACTTTAAAACAAATATTAACAGGTGGGCGCAGGTATCAGATATCCATGTGTTGGAGGAATATTGATATAAAGAAGTTATTTTTTAGTCATTTTTGCATGCTGCCTCATGTGTCCCCTTCCACTATCAAGCTCACACTCACCTGTGGAGTGATACCACACCAGTAGTTGGAGTACGCTCCCTGAGAGTCCAGCATGGGAGAGATGGCCGACTTGTTCTCCGCTATCATCAGGTTGAGGGTTTCTGGGTTGGTGAGGATATTGTCTGTGTCAGCGTACTGAAACGGAGACACAGAGGAGGAAAGAGAGAAAAGCAGAATGAGAGTGTCGTGTCTCTGGAACGATCGTTGCCAAAACTTTATCTTGGATGCAAAAAACGGCAGCAGAGAGGGAAGAAAATCTCATCGGATAAATCAAGGGGAAGGGGCCGACATGAATCTTACGCCGATGTCACAAGAAAGATATCTTATTATGTACCAGGATGTAATCGGCCCAGCGTTTCCTGGCGAAGTTGAGCGCTGCCTGCTTCAGCTTCATCACGTACTCATATCTGCTGTTGGGCCAATGCTTAGGACCCAGCTCTCCTGCATAGGACCTGAGACAGAGAGAAATAATAAGGACAGTATAGTAGATTGTTGCACTGATTTGCCATTTTCTCATATCTATATCATCTCAAACCTCATGTACGTATACCACTGTGCAATATCAATATTCAATATTCTGTGCAATATCAACATTTCATATTCATATGTGCAATATTGGGAAACCACTCATTCAGTCTCTTTTTGATATCTTGTTTTTTACTGTACACTTACTGACTATATCTTTATTGTTTACTTGCTTATTTATTAGATCTTTTTTTTTTTTTTTAATGATGCCTGTTGTTGTTTGCACTGTACCCCTTTGCTGCTGTAATCCTGCAAATGTCCCGGCTGTGGGTCTAATAAAGGATTATCTTATCTTATCTTGTCATATCTTATCTTATCTTACCTTATATCTCATAATTTACAACTAATTGAATTAGGCTGTTTTCTATATGTAGTTAACACTGTATATGTCTATACTAGATCTCGATTAATCGCATGATTGTCCATAGTTAATCGCGATTAATCGCACATTTTTTATCTTTTCAAAATGTACCTTAAAGGGAGATTTGTCATGTATTTAATACTCTTATCAACATGGGAGTGGGCAAATGTGCTGCTTTATGCAAATGTATATATATATATATAATGAACAACACAAAACAATGACAAATATTGTCCAGAAACCCTCACAGGTACTGCATTTAGCATAAAAAATATGCTCAAATCATAACATGGCAAACTGCAGCCCAACAGGCAACAACAGCTGTCAGTGTGTCAGTGTGCTGACTTGACTATGACTTGCCCCAAAACTGCATGTGATTATCATAAAGTGGGCATGTCTGTAAAGGGGAGACTCGTGGGTACCCATAGAACCCATTTTCATTCACATATCTTGAGATCAGAGGTCAAGGGACACCTTTGTAAATGGCCATGTCAGTTTTTCCTCGCCAAAATGTAGCATAAGTTTGGAGCATTATTTAGCCTCCTTCGCAACAAGCTAGTATGATGTGGTACCAATGGATTCTTTAGGTTTTCTAGTTTCATATGATATCACTATCTTCACCCTACCTTTAAAACTGAGCCCGCTACAACTTAAAAATCGCAAGTTGCGTTAATGTGTTAAAGAAATTAGTGGCGTTAAATACAGCTAGACTGACAATTTATAGAGTTCAGTGACCGTAAGCAGATCAGACTTTATCATTGACAAGCACAAATAATTTCCACTGATGGCCTCTTCAGCTCAGACAGATGTTCACGCAGATAAGACGTACGGACAAGCAGAGGCGTGCTGCATCATTCCTCATTATGCAAAGTGCAAATGAGCGTCGTCTTGAGGCAACACAGTGGAGGTGCACTACAGGCTTTAGAGGCTATATGGTAAACTTTCACATGTCCTGGGTAAGATTTGCTTAGATCTACACATGATGTTCGCTTACCCAGATCCCCTGCTGCTGTTAATATAAATTCAATACATTCATATTATTTGGACTTACGTGGGCTGGTCCATTGGTCTCCACTCAACATAATGGTAGAATTTCTGCATGACAGTAAGCCACTCTTTCAGTATGGCTGTGGTGTTATCTGTGTTGTGATCCGTGGCTGCCCTGAGGAGCACAGAGAAAGAAGGTTTCAAATGCTGGTTTAATGGAGGAATAATTCATTTCAACACATCTTTAAAGGGGAGACACCCCAGGTGAATAGTGTAAAAATTTCAACGAATATATATCACCATGAAACTTCCCCAGTTGATTACTTACATAAAGTTTTCTGAAATATTATGTTTAAAAATGCAAATGAGGCACTATCTAATGCTAACTTTTGGTGATTTTAGGAGAAATCTACACACACAAATAGACAAAATAAATCCCTCAATGTGTATTTTGGATGTTTTCTTTTCACTTGTCTGAAAGAAGCATACCATACCATACCATAATTACGGTCTCATCTCTGTGATTGAGGAGCATTTTTCTTTTTCTTGTACATGTTTAAGCACATTCTGCTTAAACATTCAAGTGGAGCAGCTGACAGTTATGCATATGACATTCCTATCAAATGTGCGTTGGATCTCTATTCCATCAGACAAATTCAAAACTTTCTGAGAAAGCTTTATTCAAAAGAGAAGATGGTCATCACAGCATCTGGTATAGTAGACCATTTTGGGCCTAAATGTAAATCATTTAGAAGAACTTCTCTATTACAATTAGGGCTGCAACTACGATTAATCTGTTGAGTATTTTCTCAATTAATCGATTATTTGTTTGGTCTATAAAATGTCAGAAAATGGTGAAAAATGTCGATCAGGGTTCCCCAAAGCCCAAGATGACGTGTTCAAATGTCTTGTTTTGTCCACAACTCAAAGATATTTAGTTTACCGTCATAGAGGAGTAAAGAAACCAGAAAATATTCACATTTAAAAAGCTGGAATCAGAATTTTGTTTTACTTTTTTTACTTAAAAATGACTCACACCAATGAATCGATTATCAAAAAAGTTGGCGATTAATTTAATAGTTGACAACTAATCGATTAATCGTTGCTGCTCTAACTGCAATTTTTTTTATT
The DNA here is from genome assembly GCA_916700685.1 of Adelosebastes latens. Taxonomy (NCBI): domain Eukaryota; kingdom Metazoa; phylum Chordata; class Actinopteri; order Perciformes; family Sebastidae; genus Adelosebastes; species Adelosebastes latens. Next base: position 3,077 of record CAKAKR010029034.1, on the reverse strand, counting down.
TTTCTTAAATGACTTTTAGTATTTTATTGGTCAGTTATGTAATTTGCTGGATTAGCTGAGAACAGACATTCTTGTCTAGTTATTTCATCAATTAACAACCTCTCAGTTGTTTTTTTAGAAAATGTACTTCATCATGATATTGATATTGTGATATAAAATGACTCATACTGTGACAGAGGATTTTTTCCATACAATACTATTATACAACAAATTTAATAGGGGTGTAAGGATACATTGATCTGGATTGATATATCGATTTAATAATCAACAATCCAATATCATCGATGCAAAGTGAAAATATAGATACATATCGTCATCTTTAAGATACGCCTTTATTTTGAAATTCCCACTTTATGTTTATTCTTTTTGTTAAAAAGAATAGATTGTTTTTTCATTTAAATGTCTGGGAGAGCTCAGTAATTAAATTGTCAAATCTGGTTGTAGTTGTTTTTGTGAGTTGATATACAGTAAAAAGACAAAGAGACAAAGAGAAAAAAAAAGAACAACCTTGACCCCTACTGGCCCATAAGAAACATTAAAAAAAAAAATTAAGCAGCTGATTTGTCACAGCTACTGGACAGAATAACGTCAACGCGGAGCACAGAAACGAAAACACCGTGACCAAGATCTACTAAAGAAAATCCCTAAATTGCTAAATATTTTAAGGCTTAGTGTAACGGCTGTCTCAATGTGTGTGTGTGTATGCTCTCCGAGTGTGTACCTGTGGGGCCGTGTTATATTCCTAGCACACTTTTACACATGGCATGATGAGAAGGGGGCCCCCATACAAAGAGCCCCTGACCACCTTAATCCGCCACTGGCATGGTGATTTATATATATTTATATGATCATCACAGCTCTATTTGCACTGTTAGGCAACAGTTAATCTTTCTTCTCACATCCAGGTTCTTCAAATCAAACTTGAAATGAACAAGCAGAATGGATTTTAAATGAGATCAGGGTCACTTTATGACACATAAAGATTTACACCACTAATATTTAATGTTCCTGCATCATCACAGCTCTATTTTTGCACTGTTAGGCAAACCCAGCAACAGTTAAATCTTCCTTCTCACATCCAGGTTCGTCAAATCAAACTTTAAAATGAACAAGCAGAATGGATTTTAAATGAGATCGGGGTCACTTTATGACACATTAAACTCCAACTTCAGCACCCCACAGAGGCATATAATACAGCTTAACTGCTAACAGCCCTTAGAGGACAGTTTAGTTTGTGGGTTTTTAATCATTAGCAGTATTTTTTTTATGAAAATGATTTGCTATAAGATCAGTTACAAACTTGCTGTACAGAAACTAAAAAAATGTCATGCAGCCCACCACAGTAGGACCCTGAACGCGGCACAGTAGGACCCTGAACGCATCATCCCTGGCTGTGAAAGGCTCACAGAGGAGAACAGAGGGAGGGGTGCTGCTGCTGCTTTCACCAACTCATTTAAATGCCATTGACCTTTTGAACGGCTGCTATAGTCAGATAAAAGAGAGAGCCCCTCTACAAACAAGCCTGGCAGACAGACAGACAGACAGTATCCATGCAGGAGAAACAACCCACCACACAGAGATGCGTTCTTTGGGATAGTTGAGTCTCTCCAGAGCTCCGAGGTAGTAAGGCAGAGAGTGAGCTGTATTCCGGGCTATGAGAGCGACCACCACCGTAGGAGGCTGCATCTTCGACTCCTCCGGGAACAATTCCTCCGAAAAGTAGCATTCAGCCTGGAAAACAAAGGCCCCTAAAGCCAGAAAGTGGAGTAACATGGTGGAGGTGGTGGAGGAGGTGAAGCTGCTTACAGGAGCTCCAGCTACAGCACGTAGCCGGTGGACGCGTCAGCAGTGCAAGAAGAAGAAGAAAAAAAGAGGAGTTTTCCCAAAATGTTCAACCCCCTCTTACTTAATGTACAAGCTGGCTTCGTTTTTTTCTCCAAGAACAAATCCAAACGGAGAGAGTTAGCTACATTACAACTTCCGCTTTAGGCCTGTATAGTAGCATAAGAGAAAAGTATCCAAAGATGAAGAAGAAGAAGAAGAAGAAGAAGGCGTGATTTGGCTACATTGTAGTTCTCTCTAAACTATGACGTTTAGCAGTTAACATCCAGAGGATACACAGTGGGAGAAAGCTTTGTGATATAGATACTGCATCACTTACAAACTTAAGGAAGTGTCTTTCAGAATCAGAATCAAAATCAGAATCAGAATCAGAATGGTGTTTATTGACAGGTGTAAGAGGTATACACTAGGAATTTGCTTTGGTTCTGTTGGTGCAAATAAGCAGTATAACAAAAGAATAGATAAAAACGTTAGAATAAAATAAGAATAAAAAAATTGAAATTCTACCAATAAACAATATAAGCTATAAACAAAAATAAACATGGTATAAACAGATAGTGCAAATATTGCCAGTGTGCAAACAAGATATTTTTCAAGATATTACATAGAATTTACCCGTTAAAACTTGTGTTGGAAAGATTCAAGCTGGATTACAAGTGTGATTTCTGTGGACTTGATATAAAGAGTGTATTTCCCATCTATTCTTTCACTGTATATATACTGGAAAAACAAAGTTCGGAAACTTGTGTTTGGTCGATTATTTCTCTGTTGTTACAATGCTAATTGGCATTGTATTTTACATCGTTGGAAAGCCTGTTTATTTACCTTCGCAATGATGTCCAACTTGTAAGGATCATGCATTTGTGGGATGAGCAGCACAGCTGATTATGTGGGTAGCGCCCAAGAAAAATTTGCCAAAATGCTCTGCCAATGGTAAACAGTGTATTCTCATAAGGCTACCAGGAAGCCTGCAATGACTGCCCTTCACCGTCAGGCCCATTTGCGCTGGTGTCGACAACACAGACAATTGAACCTGAACATGTGGGGGAATGTCATGTTCAATGATGAGTCCAGGTTCTGTCTGTGAAAGTTGGATGGCAGGGTCAAAGTATGGAGACGACGTGGAGAGGGCTATGGTGATTGTTGCACCGATGGAGTAACAGCTTTTGGTGGGGGCAGTGTCATGGTGTGGGGGGGCGGCATCTCCCTCACTGGCAAAACAAGGCTTGTCATCA
>CAKAKR010029033.1:21651-36631 GCA_916700685.1 Adelosebastes latens | reverse complement strand
GTGTTGGGGAAGAAGTGAAGTGCAGTATGAAGGATGTGGTAAAGCAGCCTAATGGTCAGCTGTGTTTCTCTTCTTCTCTGTCGCTTTCTCTCTTGCACCTGCAGAGAGTCGTGGCGGAGTGACAAAACACACACACACACTGTTCGTGTTTCATAATTTTTGACAGACACAGTGTGGATGTTTGTTGGTTTATTAATTGTCAAAACATTTTCCTGGTATTTCACGTGGATTACGATGAGCTGCTTCTGACCCGGTGGTTTCCTTTCATGTGTGTTTGCGTCAGTCGGCATTATCAGATTAGATAATCCTTTGATTTCAGGAATAGAGTCTGCCTGATCAGCATTCTCCATCGCGTCACCTTTCCTCTCGCTGCAGCATTTTCTCCTTCTTCTCCCCTCCACATCGGAGTGACAGTTTGGTGGATTATAATGGAAACAGTCAACAACAGAGATTCTGATACAAGCGGGAACTAAAGAGGGCAACTGATGTGAAGCACCATCACCAAATATTCACTTGAATTGCTGGATATATATTTTTTATTTTACATAAATAAAAATCGGTCACAAAAATATTTTAGAATAGGCACAAATTCACTTTTAAAGCTTTTTTTTTACTTACACATGAGAAATAAACTCTAACATATAATTTATATAAGATGTCATCAAGAAAAAACGTCCTGATCTGCTTCCCAAAGGATTTACTTACAATAACTGAGTTTTTGACGACTTTGGGGCAGCGGGAACACGTTGTGAACACAACGCTGACATATCACCTTACAAAGGTGAGAATGATCAGATTTATAATAGTAGTGCATGTGACATTTGCAAAAAAATGGAAATAAACATGAAACGGTGTTGCATTAAAATATTTAAAAGCAATTAATCGCATGTTTGTCCATAGCTAATCATGATTAATCGCAAATTAATCACATATTTTTTATCTGTTCAAAATGTACCTTAAAAGGAGATTTGTCAAGTATTTAATACTCTTATCAACATGGGAGAGGGCAAATATGCTGCTTTATGCAAATGTATGTATATATTTATTATTGGAAATCAATTAACAGAAACCAATGACAAATATTGTCCAGAAACCCTCACAGGTACTGCATTTAGCATAAAAAATATGCTCAAATCATAACATGGCAAACTGCAGCCCAACAGGCAACAACATCTGTCAGTGTGTCAGTGTGCTGACTTGACTATGACTTGACCCAAACTGCATGTGATTATCATAAAGTGGGCATGTCTGTAAAGGGGAGACTCGTGGGTACCCATAGAACCCATTTTCATTCACATATCTTGAGGTCAGAGGTCAAGGGACCCCTTTGAAAATGGCCATGCAAGTTTTTCCCCGCCAAAATGTACTGCAAGTTCGGAGCGTTATTTAACCTCCTTCACGACAAGCTAGTATGACATGGTTGGAACCGATGGATTCCTTAGGTTTTCTAGTTTCATATGATGTCAGTATCTTCTCTCAAGCTTTAAAACTGCTACAACCGCCGAAAGATTGATTGCGTTAATGCATTAAAGAAATTAGTGGTGTTAAAATGATTAACGCTTTATTATCGTGTTAACTTTGACAGCCCTGGTTTAAAACTTTGTTATCTTGACTCTTTAAACCTTTACAACATTTTAAGGCTTCAGTGTATACAGCTAAAGTTGTGGGACAAGCCAGGTAAAATAAAGAGTGTCTGACAGCCGCCATTTACCACCACTTGGGAGAAATGAGTATATTACTGTAGCATCAAGCAGACAACAAGTAGATGCTGCATTATGCTGAGTGTTATAATAACATATATATTTTAGTTCATTAAAATGTTACAAAACTTCACACACAACACAACACAGCCTCTAGTGTCTCTTCACCTCCCTGAAAAAAAAATTCACTTTCTTGTGCAAATCTAGAAATGACAAGAGATGGGAGCCACATGGCGCCCTCTGTGTCCTCCCCTCCCTCCTCTCCCCTCCTCACCCCAGCTCCTCACCACATCAGGATACACTTGTTCTGGTGAATTCCGGTTTCAAACGGAACGCTGCTTTGCTCTGGTTTTCTGCAGGACCAGTATTAAAAGCAGGCACACATACTGTCTCTCGGTGGTCCTGTGGTCAGGGAGGGGGAGCCTCCAACGGCCTGTTGAACTCACACCTTTGAAACCTCACCCGCTCCTGCTTCCTCCCCCCTTAGCCGTCCTCCCCTCCTCATCCTCGTCAGCCCACATGCACACCCTTATCACCATGAGAGCAGATTAAAGAATGAAAAGTTCCTTCCACTGCAGGCCGCAAAGCTCTTCGCTTCCTCCCGCCTCTTTCACGCCTTCACATCATTGTTTCCTTTTCTACTGTAGACACAGTGATGTTGAAGCTGTTTAGTGAATACTCTAGATATCCATCATTAAAACTGTTGTTGTGAAGTTATAAAAAAGTCTTTAAATTTCTCAAACACTTCGCATTGTAGTGTGTTTTTTGTCCTTTGACCTCCAACCTCATTTATGGCGCCCTAGTGTTGAAAAGAAGCACTGCAAAGAGTTTTTTTGGGTTCGAGTTGACCCTCAAACCCCAACAAAGACTGTATTTTAACATTTTATAAGTCAAAGCTGTCTTGTTTTTGCAGTGGTTCTGCTACACTCACCACTCTGAAGCATCAAAACCTCTAAAAGAAATCACATTTTATTGAATTACGTAGGTTTAATACACATACATATGACATCATTTACCTTCTCGCCCAGCAGTTTTCACATAAACATGACTCAGTTATTTTTTTCGACTGTTTATTTTCATATAGAGCACAATATCTATTGTTCTGCAGTTTCTATAGTCATAATGTTTCTGCCTCTTTGTGTTCGTGATGGAGTTGCAGTTTCTCATGTGAAAGTGCCAGAGAGACGGAGGGAAAATCATTCCCCAGATTTCCTCTTTGCTGAGCAACATTGCCACCTGGTGTTAAACAGAAAGACTGGCTCTCTTATACTGTCTCTAAAAGTAGCCAATTTGAGATCTGATGGGCTTCAAACTGTTTATCTGTGAAAGCTGGATGTATTCTTGCTCTATATGAAATACCTCACCATATTTTTGTCAGATTTTTGTCCATGCAGGTCCTCTTTGTAACTGAACTAAATCTGAGGAAGAACTGGAACTTACATTTTTACTAAAGTGAAATTGCAAAGTGTAAACTGAAGTCAGACTCTGCCTTCTGGGGTGACCGGGTGTCCCACTTTACGAGGGACTGCACAGCATTTTTATCCCTTGTCCCACGTCCCACATATTGAGACGTTGTCCCACATTTTCATTGGCTCTAGTTTTCAAAAGTCAAACCACTGCAGGACATATGCTTCTTTAAAATCTGGCTTTTATTCAGTAGTTGTGAAGACAGCAGGGAAGGCTGTCATCACGGCGCTGTGTTTGCTGTGAAACTGGGCCCCCGTGGGTCAAGTGCAGGTTAACCTTTCACCGTCTTTGCTATTCTATGTCCAACGGAGAAAATTGTGAGTCACCGTAAAGTCACAAGCTACGCAGATTTAGGCGGAATATGATGGAAACTACCACAAAGAAAAGGAAGAGCAGCTACAACAAAGACTTTGAAACTACTTATAAGAATGTATAAGCTGGTGGAAGGCGATGCTCAGCGTTTTTTGTGAAATTTGCCAGTTATTTTTCAATTTCACACAGGGGGAATACGACATGAAGCAACCAAGTTCATGTGCAGCTCAAAAAGAGATGTGCTGATCTATGGATGCATTCGGGCAAAGCATAGAGATGTTACAAGATAAGGGGCAGAATAGAAATGTTTATTATTTAAGTTAGATAGACATTATCAAAATTGTAGACTAACTCTCAACCTTGGTAATGTGTCCTACATTGTCCCACACAAACATGCTCTTTGTCCCACATTTGGTTTGTTGGGATCTGGTCACTCTACTGCCATCACACGTGATATTGTCACTATCGAGGCAGATTACTGGATGATCTATAAAGCTGATCGTCATTAAAGTTGGATGGATTGATGGATGGATTTTGCCTGGATAAATACATGATGTGATTAAGAAACTAAAACAAAATGTTTTACAGAGGCCATTTGGCTTTTATTCATATTATCTCTTACGTTTCTGTGACCATCATGAGTATTCAAATCAGCTTGTGCATCAAACGACATCTTGTGAATGTGTTCTCAGCGTACTCTATAAGAGCCAACAAAGTGGTATAAAGATGAGTTAGATGTCTGTTTTTAATCTGATGTCTTCTTGTGGCACGCAGTAATGAGTGACACAGGTCACAGGGGAACTTCCCTCAGAGGAGCGCGGTGTTTCTCAGAGGGATGTGCTGGCTAACCGCTGCCCAGGCTGGGCTTCCGGCCCTGGGGCAGCAGAGCCTGCCGGTACCCCTCACACCCTGCAGCAGCACCACTATCACCCCACTCCAGACACTGTGCCAGGATACTGTGGTGACACAACCCTGGTTCTCTGTTCCTCCCTTGTCAACAAGACTGATGGTGATGGATGCAGGGAGGAGTAAAGAAGAGGACACATTGATACATAAAGTGACTGAGTATGAAGAATTATATGTATTTATTTTGGGGTGATGAATTGAGAATGAGGGATAAAATGAAAGAAAGAAAGGTGAAGATGAGTAGAAAATGACACAGAGTGGGTACAAGTGATTTATTTTCAAATCAGTACCTGAATTATCTTTTTTTACGTATCAAGCGTCATTTGAGAGATTCATCATGATGAGTATTTCTCAAAGACAGAAAATGCATTTAGACATACAGGACAATGTGTTCACTCTAAATTAACCAAATGTTACCAGTAATCTTCAGCTAAAATAAAGCTTTTCTCTGACTCTCCAGTATGATCAGGAGCCACCAGGGGGCACAACATGGAGCCTTTCACCTTTCAACCTTTATTTTCTCCAGTAATACAACACACACACACTCACACACACACACACACACACACACACACACACACACACGCACACACACACAGGCAAAATCAAGTGAGAAAGCTGATATGTATAATGGCTTATATGGGTGATTGGTCTTGATTACTTATGATTAACTGTCTGCAGTGTGTGTGTTTGCATGTGTGTGTGTAAGACAGAGAAAAAGGGGAAAAGAAGCTTGTGGCTGCATAACAATAATTAGGGCGGCATGATCAAACCGTCTCCAATGGAAGCCATTTTATTTCTAATGTGCACTTGTTTTAATGAAGTCAAGCACATCATGCACCTCCTTATCTGCTGAGAGAACTACTGAGCCTCCTGTGTGTGTGTGTGTGTGTGTGCACTGGATGTCCCAGTGTGTGTATAAGTAGTGTATGTGAAATACCATGGCTGGTCTGGAGTCTGCCCGCAGTGAGTCTGTGTGTTTAGATCAGAGCCCGCTGAGCCCCCTCGCTGGTTAATATTAGACACCCTGCTTGTCGGAGAGACTGACAGCTCATCATGAACGCTGCTAAAATAGGTGCAGCCATCTACGCACACACAGTGAGACACACACACACACTCGCTGACCAACCGTCCCCACACCACCTCCACACACACAGACACAAGCATCACACGTGCACGGCCAAAGTCAGCGCTCACACACCGACCGTAAACTCCCAGAAAAGCCTTTGGGAAGCACAGCCAGTGAAGGAGGCGCCCGCCTGACGCCAACTCCAAAAGGCAGGTGAGGCCGAGTGTGTGTTTGACTCGATAGTGCTGGGCGGAGGGCGGTTTAGGGTAAAGCTCCTAACGGTCAGCATAAGTGTGTCAGGCTTAGACCTGGGAAAGTATGAGCAAGGTATGGTGAGAAAAATGGCTTCTCCAAAACTGGGCTTCTCTCTGTTTAGTGTCAAACCGTGAGCTTTGGGTTTGGCTCTGTATTAATACAGTTGGAGGCAGAACACAGGGGCCTGTGAGGAGACAGCTCACTGGCGCATGAAGTTTGAATTTGCGGAGCTGTGTATCACCCAGCTGTTAGAGCCCCCTGCAGGGTCACAATGACCTTTTAACCTCAGAGAGTTAGACATTTTCTCTCATGGCATCATCAGACCTAAAGCCCCAGACACACCAACCCGACATCAAAGAACTAGCGGCGATGAAGGCGGCCTGTTGCGTCGCCTCATGTCACCTTTGTTTTGGCCGTCAAGTTGCACTCGAAGACATCGCAAAGACTACAGCCGACGGCCAGTTAGCACGTACGTTCTTCTCCTGCGTGAGAGGAAATAACTCTCCACACCAGCAGGTCCTGGTAGTCTGTATTCATCATTCAAAAAGGGAAACGGGAAGACCGAGGACGGCGGATATACAAGCTGTTGTTATGATACGCACATGAAATAAAGCAGCGTTTACCGACCATTTTCACACCACTCTCCCTCACCACTTAGCTTCATTCCAGATGGCCATGTCGTTGTGAAAATATCCGTGTATTGGAATGATCAGATGAGATGAAGATGAAAAATGAGAAGAGCCTTCCGTGTTTTTCCTCTTGACTTTACTCGTTGGCTTGCTTTCATCACCTCCGTTTCTCTTCTCGTGCACTGATTCGTTTAAGCTGAACAGCCAATCAGAGGGATTTCTTTCACCGACGGGCACCGCCTCCGATTCAACATGCTGAATCGGCCAAAAAACCTCCAACACTGACAGACTAGAGCCGACAGTGCGGGACACACTGCAAAAAACTAGGCTGATGGACGCTCACCGACGGCCCCAAACAGTCCAACGGCCGACTGTTGGCTTGGTGTGTCAGGGCCTTAAAATACGTGAGCTGTTGCAGGTAGGGGCACATACAAACTTCTAGTGTTAAAGGTGCTAATTAGGAGCATTTCTATTGCCTTTCAACAGGCGCAGCTCGCAGCTTACAGTGCTAACAACAATAAACAGTGCAACCAATAGCAAAAGTGTGGTCAGGATGTCGTTATCAGCTGTAACCTCCATATCAGAGCAGTGCAGAGCGGCGGCCCGGCTATGTCAACAAAACAAGGAGAAACTCAGATTACAACACACAGAGAGGGAGGGCGACTTCATTTTCTGCTCAGGTAGACATTACTCCTCTATATCTTTACTGTACATAGCAAATAGTCTCTGGATATCAAATTTAGCACCTTTAATCTTGTATTCTTGTAGGATCGCTTTTATGAACAGTTTCATCTTTAACATGTTGTATGTCAATGTTTGGCATCACAATACAATCACCTTTTACGTGTGAACAATGATTGCATGTAGACACATGTCTCACCAGGCATCCTAGCGATTAATTAAAGTACCACAGAATTTTATTCTTAATGTACAACAAAAGATTCTGGAAATGAATTGCAATAACAACTCAACAAGCAGTTTTTTCACTTTCTATGTCTTTGTATCACCGCAATAGAGTAACGCCATGAGTATGGTTTTGTAAGAGAGAAGCCCTTTAATAAACAAAAGAGTGTAATGTGGAGTGTAGCTTCAAACAGTCTGCTAGTGAATGTTTACACATTATATTTTTTTCTTTAATTTATTAGCTGCCACCCGCATGTAACTGATAAGGAACATGAAAGCTGCTCTAAGTAGAGTGATGTCCGCGCAGTGACTAAAAATATAACTGTGGTTGACATGATCATCTGTGAGAACTGTCACCATTATTTAGGATGTTCCAACAAAGTTCTTGGGTCTCGTCTTCATCTCCACCCTCTTGAAGGAGTAGCGTTCTCCAGTTCGTCCGTCTGTCAGGATGTACCACGTCCCCCAGTAGATCCCGTTGGTCACCCCGCTGTAGCGCCCACGGTAATACCGTCCATTTAAGTTAGCTGCCAGGCAGGCGTCGAACCACCAGCCTGCACCGTAGTACTGACCACAGTTTCCAGCCGCGTAACGGTCGTTGTCTCGGTCAGCCGTGCTGAAGGATCTGCCGTCGTGGTTGTAACGTTTGCTGTAGCTCAGTGCGTTGCCTGCATCGCCAGAGTACTCCCGTGCTGTTAGACGATACCTGCAAGACGGAGAAACAACATATGACACATTTGTGAGGGTTGTGCGTGAAATCCAACGCTGTGTCTCAATTTGCATACTTCCGTACTTACACTTGCTATTTTGAGTACATAAGTTCGTTCACACTGACATGTATTGTAAAAGTTGGATAAGAGGTCAAAAAATTAGTGTAGAACGCTGGACACTTCTCCCCCTCAATGGGGTGATTAATGATAGCCGTCTTGGTTATACGTAGCGGAATGGGAGATGATGGTGGCATATTTTCTACCTTGCATGAAACGGAATACACAAGCAAGTAACAGTAAAATAATGTTGAGTGAGCAAACAAGCTGGCAGATGGTGGGTGGTGGGTGACAGTCGTGGCAAAATGTTGGTGGTAATGCTCCATCCAGTTGCAATTTGCCATTAAAAAGAAGAAGACGCAGTCAAATGTTGTGCACAACAGCCGTGTTCAATTTGAGACAACACTTCCCTGTAGTCTTAGTAGTGTATACAGTGTAGCCTACTACATGGAAGTGTACTAACGGAAGTATCCGAATTCAGACACAGCACAAGTCTTTACTGAGAAACCAAGTGGTTACACATTAAACGTGCGAAATGCGAGATTGGGAGCATATCTATTGCCTCCGCTCGGCTCTCAACATGGCTACAGCTGAGCCGGCAGCTCGTAGCTAAAGGTGCTAACAGTGAAAAAAAAAAGGCAACACTGCTCACAGAGCTAACAGTGTTAACCTGGGGGGGGGGCTCGGCGGGTGGCCACTACGCTTCCGCGACGCGCCGTCGGTTGGGACGGCGTTATCAGCTGTAACCGCCGTATGAGAGCAGTGCAGAGCAGTGCAGAGCAGCGGCCACGAGCTAGCCAGTGGGGCATGCTCACACGCACGAACATGCACTAAAAGCACAAACGGACGGTTCTGAGTGGAGCAACTTTATTCTCTGCTCAGATAGACATTACTCGTCTATATCTTTACATAGCAAATAGTTGTTTACTGCTGTATTAATGCTCTGAATATCGTATAGAGCACCTTTAAACACACACACACAGAACCTGGCATGCACTGACCCTACTGCTAATACCACAACCCAGATTTGTGATGTCACTAACTTCCATGCACCAATCAGATTTTAGCAACATTTGAATCAAAACAAACCCGATCAAACTACAACCACACAGACGCAATAAAGCAGATTCTGAGTGTTAAAATCTTTATAAATGATAACCAAGACATTTCTTTCTAAACTTTGATTGTTGCCTATTTTCATTGGCTTTAAGATCATTAATTCCACCCATCTAGCTGTTGCAGAAAGTGTTTCACCTCTGTGCCTCTGAGGCCACTTTGAAGTTGTTGTAGGTAGCATGGCGTTTCTGATGGTGCCAATCCTCCAGCTCAATGCGAAGTTGATGTTGGCCCGTGGAAGTGAGGGCGTGCAGCGCTGCGTTCCCCAGCCAGTGTTCTCCCTGCGGACCGCCAAAGCCCTCCCGGTATTCCTGCCATGTCCTGTTGAAGTCCAACGAGCCGTCCCGCCGATTCTGGATCACCGTCCACCCACCACCCGCCGTCTCCATGTCACATTTAGCCTGAGTCAAAACAAAGACTTTGATATTATAAAGCCTAGATTTTCCACAGATAGCATACACATCTCTAAAAGAAGAGGAATAGGGTGGGGGTCCGTCTGCCTGGTTTATGAGTGTGGTGAATCTGAAATACCTCCAATGCCGGCCGGTGCAGGTCAGGCTGGATGGTGTAGATTCCATTCTCTTTGATCCCGAGCTTGTAAATCTCTGCACAGTCCTGAGGATGTAACCTCTCCAAGGGGGCAGCTGAGAACCACACACAGTATATTTTTATTCAACTTATTAAGCAACTATTGTATGATGTGATCACTCCTGATGCCCTTACCTGTGGGTGGATATTGTGTGATGCTCTTCAGGAAAAGCAGCAGGTCTCTCTCCCCCTCTCTTCCTACAGCTGCACTCTCTGTCAACCCAGAGAAAGATTAGGTTATCAGCGAGACGCCGGGGTTGAAAATAGAAGCTTTGTGTCTCAATATACTACACAGAGGGGTCCCAGTTTGTATGATGACGCTTTAAATCTTCTCCACATCGTGAGCCATACAGTATGTGTGTCCATTTGTGGATGTACATAGAGTTTTTCTCATCCTTCTCAGTGCAGTTAAATTCCTATGCACTCACCTATGACCGACACTTAGCAGGCCTCATTGAGGTTCTGTTTACTATGTGTGGGGGAGTGACTGCGCTGGCATTTCTATGTGTGTGTGTGTGTGTTGCAGAGGTGGGGAGGGGATATAAATGTGTACTACTCACCCAGTCGTTTGGCCATCGCCCCAAGGGCCTGGCTATGACAGTGGAGGTCACACTCTGTCAGCACAGCTGCCATCAGTGCCAGGATGGCCCCTAGAGAGTTGTTCTCCTGGCCCCCGTGGCTCCAGGGGCCCCCTGTTTCCTGGAGAGAGCGCATGCAGCGCTGCAGCTGAACGAGACGCTCTTTGACACCTCCAGTCTGCAAAGACAGCGCTCGCAGGTACTTCTTGATACGACATTGTTACACACAATATTCGCCAAGGAAACTTCATATCCATAAGTGTTGAGTAAAATAATAATGCTGTTTTTAAGTACAGAAAATCATGCATCCTTAAGTTTGGAAGATGACATCTGAACGGCTAATCCACACTCAAAACTCACAGCTCAGTAGCATGTTTTCCGTCAATCTGTCTCTTACATTTACATCAGTCATTGTAATCACGTCCCTCACACACACCTGTTGCTGCATGAGCTCAGCACAACCGTATGATGAGGACATTTTTAAAGCAGATCTAATTTTATCCCTTCTTTGATTGCTGACCGTCATTGCTCCATGGCTGTTAGGTGGTGCCAAGTTTAGTGAGCCGACTGTCCCGTGAGAAAGGACCTGTTGACCTGTGCCTGATAGTACACTGCTCAGTCTGCAGTCTCAGGGGGTCGGCTCTGCTTCAACTTGTCCATCAATGTTTCTGAATCATCTCACATGTTACATGGCTGAGATTAAATGTTGCATTATCTGGCTTTTCTTAGAATAACATTTTAAAGAATAAGTCTCATTGGGACTACCACTATAAGTGATGTCACTCACCTTAGGCTGAACCTGCGGGAGATCGTGCCTGTTCTCCACCCTCCGAGGAACATCTGAGATGGCTGGAAGTGAAAGCCCCATCCTGCAGGCTGCTGTCTCAGTTTGACCCTCACAGGTCCCGGTACCGACTCCTGCTCCCGTCCCGGGCTGGATGGGTGCAGCTACCAGGCTGTCCCTGCAGGGAGGGTGCGTGCAGGCCGGAGACGCATCCGAGGACAGCAGCGCTCCCACGTACAGCGACAGCAGAGGAAGCAAACTGAGAGGGCCGAGTGGAATCATGGGAAAATGCAGAAATGCAGGCTGACCTTTGTCTTAAACTCAGGTGGTCCACCTTCTCCTCCAGGAGGAAAACCTTCTTTCTCTGAGCTGTAGGTTGCTTTCCCTTTTGTTGTTGATAATTCTCAGAAAACTTTCACTTTCCTTTATATCTCAACAACTGCCTCCTCAGGTGGAATTTGTTTAGATATTTCTATTGTTGTCCTTGTCTGTCTTGCTTTCTACTTTTTGTGCTTCATTCATCTTCTTCTTCTTCTTCTTCTTCTTTTTGCCTCAGTTCATCTCACTCCCGGTCCTCCTCTTCCTCCTGCTCTCTGTCTGTTAGTGAGGTTGCTTTGGCTCAGATTCCTAGATAACTGCGGCACTCTTTGCTGTCTGACACGGACTAATGCACCCACCCCCTGATGCACACAGACACACACACACACACACGCACACACAATCTGTCCATCTCCTTAACTCATCTCATGCTCCCTCTCTTAGACTCCCACACAGACACACACAGAGGTACATGTTTACAACCACACATAGTGTAACATTACACAAATATAAGCCAGTCTTTCACAGATTAATAGACCTTTATTAATGCTATGATTGAGCTCCTCACCTGCCTCTGTGATTATACCTGTCTCACACGTTGTATGTTCATGTAAGAATAACTTTTTATTCCTCTGGAGAACCCCATTCTGAACAGGCTTTTACCTCTTCTTACCCTTACCCATCAACGTGCATACGCTGCAATGTTTGTAGAGATAAAAAAAAAATGCAGCAGATGCTTAAAGTATGTGGCTCCTTTCCTCCTGTGCACCATTTTCTCACTCAGGTCCTTTTGTGTCGCAGTATTTGTGTTTACAAACGGAGTTCCAAAGAGGCCATAAAGACTCTACATTCAATAGGAGCGAGAAGGCAGGAATTCCTCTATAAACACTAGTCATCGGGCACACTCCCATTAACAAGGAGCACAAACACACGCATGTAGACACACTTACACATGAACATGGAGCAGGACGAAATCAAGATGAGATCTCTGTTAGGTTTGATGAGGAAAAAAACCCCTCAATGTGAAATTGTTGTTCTGATGAACCAATGGCAGCGGAGTCTGTGAGTTTAAATAAAGATGTTAAAGAAGACTCAAAAGAGAGTCGAGATCCGAATTTTATTTTTCTAATAGGGCTGTCAAAGTTAACGCAAATTAGTTTTAATGCCACTAATTTCAACGCAGTAACACAACTTATGATTTTTAATTAACCTCTTAAAAATCTGACGGGCCGCCATCGGGCCCGACCGATATTCAATCTTTTGGAGGTTATAGTGAATCGATTGGTACCAGCCATGTCATACTAGCTTGTCACGAAGGAGGTTAAATAACGCTCCAAACTTATGCTAAATTTTGCTAAGGAAAAACTGTCATGGCCATTTTCAAAGGGGTCCCTTTACCTCTGACCTCAAGATATATGAATGAAAATGGGTTCTATGGGTACCCATGAGTCTCCCCTTTACAGACATGCCCACTTTATGATAATCACATGCAGTTTGGGGCAAGTCATAGTCAATCAGCACACTGACACACTGACAGCTGTTGGTGCCTGTTGGGTTTGAGTTTGTCATGTTATGATATGAGCATATTTTTTTATGCTAAATGCAGTACCTGTGAGGGTTTCTGGACAATACTTGTCAATGTTTTTAGTTGTTAATTGATTTCCAATAATAAATATACACATACATTTACATAAAGTAAGCATATTTGCCTACTCTTATGTTGAAGAGTATTAAATACTTGATAAAACTCCCTTTAAGGTACATTTTGACAGATAAAAACTGTGTGATTAATTTGCAATTAATCAAGATGATGGACTAACAGTCTGCAGATGGGCTGTAAAGACTGACCTGCATTCCCGTCTTTACATGATTCTGCAATACTGTGTTTTTGTGTTTAAAGGACAAAGACAGTCTTTCGTGTATCACAGCAGCAGCTCACTCACCTATCTTTGACTTCACAGTAACACTTTCTCAGCACATTGTTGACACCACAGAGTGCTGCATCACTCTACAGAGGTCCAAAACATAAATGTGGGCTGATGTCTGGAACCACCAGTTCACTTGGTTCATTCATTCAAAGTGGGTTGACGCTGTCCTCTAGTGGTGGAACATCACAGTTCTCCCTTTTGGCCATATGATGCACTGCAATGTACCTGAACCTTCACATCTTTGACTTGTTCTGTTGATCGTATAAAGATGAAAAAGCATCACTGGTGGGGAGAGGTATTAAAATAAGAGGGCGCCCTCTTTAGTGTGAAGCTGTATGCACACACATATTTGGTGATGAAGATCATGGGATATGATCGAAAGCTCAAGAAGGACTACTAAATGGACCTTGAGACTGTTTTCTCTGCTGCTGTTTTCCAAGGTTGAGAGTGAACTTTCAACCTCAGCTTTTAAAGGGGTTTCGTGGTCATATGGATTAGCCTACTACTCAGCCAAAGTCTCAGAAAATGACCCTGATGATGTCATCAGGGTTATCTCAACTTGGGCTCAAGGCATACACATTTTTAACAGACCTGTGTTTCAAACTGGGGGTGTGGGGTTTGAAAAAAGTGGGCATTTAGCAGTTGCATTGTGGAAATTGTGGCTACCCGTGTTTTGGGAGTTTGACCCACAGAGACTAAAAACTTGTATATCTCAGCCTCTGCTGCTTCGGTTTCGACCTATCTTTTATTTTAATCTGTTTTTGTGAGTCCCCAATCTTAAATTGCTGCAAAAATAGTACTTTTACATCCACAAGTGGTGGGACCTAATAAAACTGAACCTCTATACCAATCATGATATGATTATTAAGCCTGTCAAATATTAACGCGTTATGCAAATTCGTTTTAACGCCACTTATTTCTTTAATGCATTAACACAACTTGCAATTTTTAGGTTGTAGCGGCCTCAATTTTAAAGCTAGAAGATGCTGGCATCATATGAAACTAGAAAACCTAAGAAATCCATTGGTACCAACCATGTCACATTAGCCTGTCGCGAAGGAGGCTAAATAACGCTCGCAATTAACTATGGACAATCATGCGATTAATCGCGATTAAATATTTTAATCGATTGACAGCAATAATGATTATATAACATGATATGCTGTAGGCTTATATATCTTAACGTGAATTCTACTTTAACTATGTATTAGATAGATAGATAGATAGTAACTTTATTGATCCCGAGGGAAATTCAAGTTTCCAGCATCACAGTTCCATAGTGCAAAACATGTTAGTAAAAAGGCAGTAAAAAAGTTAGTAGTGCAAAGTACAAAGTACAAAAAAATATACCAGATATAAAAATACAAGGAGATGAAGAAAAACTTTTAAAAGTGAATATAGTGCAGGGTAACAACTGTGATACACGACTATTAAAAAAGTGAATATAGTGCAGAAGAGACTGTTAAAAATGAATATAGTGCAGGGTAACAGCTGTGATACAGGACTATTAAAATGTATAGGCTATATGTAAATATTATTGATGACAAACCCCTGAAAACTGCAGTTGGGTCTTAACATATAACAGTTTTCAACTGTTGCTCCACTTACCAAAGACCCACAACTGAAATCATTTCTGCAGAAATAATACAGAACCTTTATG
>CAKAKR010029033.1:0-21631 GCA_916700685.1 Adelosebastes latens | reverse complement strand
TTAGTAAAAAGGCAGTAAAAAAGTTAGTAGTGCAAAGTACAAAGTACAAAAAAATATACCAGATATAACGACTATTAAAAAAGTGAATATAGTGCAGAAGAGACTGTTAAAAATGAATATAGTGCAGGGTAACAGCTGTGATACAGGACTATTAAAATGTATAGGCTATATGTAAATATTATTGATGACAAACCCCTGAAAACTGAAGTTGGGTCTTAACATATAACAGTTTTCAACTGTTGCTCCACTTACCAAAGACCCACAACTGAAATCATTTCTGCAGAAATAATACAGAACCTTTATGATAAATATTAAAAACAGAAGTGTGCTGCGTCAGTGAGCTTGCGTCTGACGTAGGACGCAGGTTGCGTTGTTGTTGGAGGAGGAAGTGAAAGGAGAAGAGAGAAGCAGCAGACAGACAGATAGTTAGCTCGCTGGTAGGACAACCCTTTAAGCAAAGTGCCAAATTTACACACCAGTTTGTAGATAACCTGCCTTGTCATTTTACGACACGGTTTTTGTTAGTTTTCACGCAAAAGGACGACACATTTTGCCAAGAATCTGAACCGCGGCGTTGCCAAATCATCGCTCTAGCTACCGAGTAGAGCTAGTAGCCATAGCTACCGTAACGTAACGCCTAGTTAGCCGCTACCGCTGACTGTCCTGAGACAACAACAGCTAGTCAGCTTCAGTCTGCTCGGTTCTCCGGTAACAAGTCGACGCCTCGGTGTGATACAAGTTGAAAGTAAGTTCTTAAAAACGACAACAAGTCTGTTCACATGTATATAATGTTTGCTCACTCATCAAGTCAGTGTCCTGTTAACGATAACAGCTAGCTAATGGTGGTGCAATCTTTGGTTGACAAAAACAAGGCCGGCCTCTGGCTCCTCTGGGTGGACTCACACAGGGAGGAGAACCGAGGATAAGAGGTCGAAGAAAGCACCGAAAAATCCTGTCAAATGTTGACAAGAAGGAGTATTTGTTTTCTCTAAATACTTCACTTTTTACTTGGTGGATACAGAGAAGAAGGGGTCAACCTTTCACCTCAAAACTACCACTTCTTTCTGTATGATTAATCATATATAAAGGTGGACAACATGTCTTGATGGTTGCAGGTGAAGAGTTTATACATGTCTTACAAGAATATACAAGAAGGATTATTGTTTTCTCTAAATACTTCACTCTTTACTTGGTGGATACAGAGAAGGAAGGGTCAACCTTTCACCTCAAAACTACCACTTCTTTCTGTGTGATTAATCCTATATAAAGGTGGACAACATGTCTTGATGCAGGTGTCCAGTTCATACATGTCTTCTGTCAACAGGCTGTATGATATAACTATATCCTGTCAAATGTTGACAGAAGGAGTATTGTTTTCTCTAAATACTTCACTTTTTACTTGGCTTATACAGAGAACAGATCAACCTTTCACCTCAAAACTACCACTTCTTTCTGTTTATTAATCATCATATAAAGGTGGACAACATGTCTTGATGGTTGTCGAGTTAACACATGTCTTCTGTCAACAGGCTGTATGTGAGACATACCCTGTGACTCTGTGTGTTGTGTTGCCAGGCAGACGGGACTCTATCATGTTTTTCTGTTTTTGTTTCGGTTGTGACTCACAGGGCACGCATGTACTCGTCCTTTTAATTGTTTTAAAGGTATTTAATTTAATAATCTCATATGGCTATACAACGCCTATTGACCTACTTGTGCCAAAAAAAAGCTTGCCAAGATTAAGTGTAACCCGACTACTATCCATATTGTTTTCAAGTTCAAAGGGTGTCTGACAATGTCATCTAACTTTATTTTTCTTTACTTTGTCATCACAATTAAAAGAGCGTGGCTTAAAAAAAAAATTTATTATCAGGATTATACTAACAAATTTCACAAATTGATAGCCAGTTTGAAGATGGCAAACTAAGAATGAAACAATTGTTTAACTTTATGTGTTGCCACAATTATTTATATTTGTATAATTTTTAGGGATCAGGCGGAGCAGTTGTGTATCAAACTCATAATAGTAAAGACAGGAAATTAAATACTACCTGAAAGAGATGGATTAAATGTACTTTTTTCGGCAACACTTCTCTAAACTATCTGACCTTCTCCATTGGTTTTCAAAATCATACTTATTACATAAGAGTATGAAGACTGAGACATGTTGCTGCTCTGTGATTTGATTTTAATTATAAATTGTAGTTGGCAACTGGCAACCATATTCAAGTTTTACTCTATAAAGTACCTGCCTGGTAGTTTGGATCAGCTTTAATTTGAGATATACTCATATCCAATGAGTTGACTTTTTTTTATATATATATATATATAATTGTTCAGCACAACTTATGGTTATGTGGGCTCATCATGGTTTAAATGCCTGACTTTTTTTATAACACAGTTAACATTGTAGCACACATGGCTGCGTCTCATTTTACGCCGCACAGTGTACCTTCCAGTTTGTTCCACTGTATGGAGTACTTGTTTATAGTTGAACATCTACATTATATAGTCTCAGAAAATAACCCTGATATGTCGTCGATTATCTCAGCTACATTTTTAACAGACCTCTGTATCAAACTGGGGGTGTGGGCATTTAGGAGGCAGTTGCATTGTGGAAATTGTGGCTACCTGTTTTTTTTGGGAGTTTGACCCATAGAGACTAAAAACCTGTAGGCTATATCTCTATATTCATTAATTTATTAATTGTAGTAGTTAGCAACTGGCAACCATATTCGAGTTTTAATCTTTAGTACCTGCTTGGTAGTTTGGATCAGCTCTAACTATGATTATGCAGGCTTGTCATGGTTAAAATGCCTGAACTTGTTTTTCACAGTTAACATTGTAGCATACACAGCTGCGTCTCATTTTACGCTGCACAGTGTACCTTCCAGTTTGTTCCGCTGTTCGGAGTACGTTAGTGTTTACGTCTAGATTTGTCTGTAGGCTCATGTGGAAAGCAGTCTTTTTCTTCAAAACATGTATTTTTCCATTTGATAAAATCCTGAATTTAATTACAACATCAGAAGGTTAACAATGTTGTAAATGTAGGGAAACGGCTCCTTTTTGAAAGCATTATTCTAAAGAAATCTTTTGCTACACATGATATTATGTACCACCAACGCTGTAGTACAGTGCTTTAATCACACATTATTTTAGAATGATGTGTTTATTGTTCTCCATTCTATAAATATGGTTGATTTTGACCATACTGACATCTGTTTATCACATGGGCACTAACTAATCACGTTACGTAGCTAACCAGGAAATAATAAATAAAGATAGCCTAAATTTATGACATGTGGAGATGAGTTTGAGCATTGAGAAACATCTGAAGCCGTCTATATTTAGTCCAGAGTTTGTTTGTGTCTGTGGGTGTGCATGCATAATCCATATCAGAGGTGATCTGTGAATTCCAGCTGCTTGTGCCGGTGATTTATGGGTAGAGGGGGTAAATATGTCGGGACTTTTACTTTAGCACACAACACATTGCATGACTTGAGCAGTGATGGGCAGTTGCCTCTGTAAACTGGTGATATTGGTTTTTACAAATGTACAAATACAGATATTTGCCCAGACATCGTTTTTGATCCTTAAATAATATAAATACATAGGAGACTAACCACGAACAATGGATGGATAAAACATCACAATTAAAAGATAAAAAAAATTATTTCATTATCAGGATTATACTAACAAATTTCACAAATTGATAGCCAGTTTAGAGATGGCAAACTAATAATGAAACAATTGTTTAACTTTATGTGTTGCCACAATTATTTATATTTGTGTCATTTTTAGGGATCGGGCGGAGCAGTTGTGCATCAAACTCATAATAGTAAAGACAGGAAATTAAATACTACCTGAGAGAGATGGATAAAATGTACTCACTTCTCTAAACTATCTGACTTTTTCAATATTTTTATGCAAAATCATGTAATAAATGTTTGCACAATTATTTAAGCTATTGTAAACAGCAGAATAATGGCAAACGTATACATCCAGACACAGCAAATTATTTCACATTAGGGCTGTTAATTGATTAAAATATTTAATCACATGATTGTCCCTAGTTAATCGCGAATAATCGCAAATTAAACACACATTTTATCTGTTCAAAATGTACTTTAAAGGAAGATTTGTCAAGTATTTAATACAATGATAAATATTTTCCAGAAACCCTCACAGGTACTGCATTTACCTTAAAAAAATATGCTCAAATCATAACATGGCAAACTCAAACCCAACAGGCAACAACAGCTGTCAGTGTGCTGACTTGCCCCAAACTGCATGTGATTATCATAAAGTGGGCATGTCTGTAAAGGGGAGACTCGTGGGTACCCATAGAACCCATTTTCATTCACATATCTTGGGGTCAGAGGTCAAGGGACCCCTTTGAAATAGGTCATGCCTTTTTTTCCTTGCCAAAATTTAGCGCAAGCTTGGAGCGTTATTTAGCCTCCTTCGCAAAAAGCTACTATAACATGGTTGGTACCAATGGATTCCTTAGGTTTTTTAGTTTCATATGATAGCAGTATCTTTGTTCTATCTTTAAAACTGAGCCCACTACAACCTAAAAAGCGTATGTTGCGTTAATGCATTAAAGAAATTAGTGGCATTAAAACAAATTTGCAGTAACACAATATTAACGCCTTAACTTCATTGTATAAATAACTTTTTTTTCTTTATTGATATTCATTCAGTTTGTCACAAAATGCTCGGATAGTAGATATCTGCCTGTTAATGTTGATGTACTAATGTATTTCTTGAGACAGAATAACTAAAGGTGGATAACATCCAGCTGATTTCTGAACCTCCTGTCAGAGATGATAGTCTGCACTCAGAAATCGGTGTCTAACGCTCTGCTGTTTGTTAAAGACCTGAGTTGAGTTTCTTTTGTAATCATGCAACTGCGGTCTGAGAATGCCTAGACTTCAGTGCTGTGCTGTTGTTCATGCTCCTGTCAGCTAATCAGTCACTACCATACTGTGCTTCACATACTGTTCTTCACAGTATAGCAGTCACTGGAGTGCTGTACTCGTTCCTCTCAGAAAGAATGCAAGTGTACTTTCTAGTTCCTGATGGGAACTGAAGTGTTTGTGTTTTATAGGCTTAGTTTCAGAAATTGGATTCGATTTAAGGGCTTGGGTCATACCAAAAACCTGTTTGAGTTCATGGACTGGAATGTCTAAAATATCTTTTGTGCTTTGTACATGATGTTTACTTACGTGACGAGCTGATGGGAAGTGGTCATGTTTTGTTAAACCGTCTAACAGGATTTCATGTTTCACTGCCAAAAAAGGAAGAAAGTTATCATTTGTTTTCCCCCAAAAGGGACAGAATTGTTCATTAAAGCCATTTTGTTTACTAATTGCAAACAATATTACACTCACAAATAAATCTGCCTATATTTTTCTGTAAACTATGTACTGTATACCTACCCATATATTAGTTTGGCCTAGTGCTGGGCATACACTGTACGATTTTAGCCCGTTTCTGGCCCTAATTTTGAGCCGTACAACTCATTTTAGAGTCGGAACGAATTTCAGCTACGTCAGGCGTTGTTTGCCGTGCAGTGTACAGGGGCGACTGAGGCCCAATTAACTCCTCCCATCTGGCCGTTGGACAGTTGGATGAATCAGCTTTACTCACAGTTAAGATCATCTTCACTGTTATGAGGAAACATTGTATTATAGGCTACATATTCCCATCAGACAGCTGCCATTCTCACTGACAGTATATGCATACAGTCTATGATGCACACCTACAGTAGACTTTCTAAGTTTTTCTTCTCTTCAGTAGCAATATGCTCAAGTTGGCACAGATAAGACAGAAGTGTGAACAAAGATAAAGCACCCTCTTATGAAATCAAGGTTTATTTTGGTCCGTTTAGCCTATTTGCGTAAGGTTTTTACAGATAACCCCATAAGATTTGAACATAGCCATTTTTTATGCCTCTGCCCCAACGTCAGACGTGCTTTCAAGTTGTCTGTCCGTCCGTACCATTCTTGTGAACGCTATATCTCAGGAACACCTTGAGGGAACTTCTTTAAATTTGGCACTTGGACTCAAGGATGAACAATTAGGATTTGGTGGTCAAAGGTCAAAGTCACTGTGACCTCGCAAAACGCATTTTCTACCATAAGTCTATAATTCATATGCTAATTGACAATTTCACACAAATGTCTAATAGGATAAAATGATGAAGTGATGACATTTTGGATAGAAAATGGCTTTAAACTGCAACTTAACTGGTTAGCAGAGGCATACAATTCTAGTTTTTGTTTATTTTACTGCCACACAGTTCATTTTGTAATATGAGTGTCCTCCATTAAAAGTGAAGCCATTATATTTTTGTCTGCCATCATTAAGTCTTTGAAGGTAGGGGGAATGACTTACTTTCGTAGGCCAACCAGGAAGTTAGCATTGCCCTGGTTCCCTCGACAAAAAGCCAATAGGATTTTTCCATTGGGTTTTGGATTATTGCAGAAAATAAACTCTGTGGTAAACACAAGTTTATGATACTTCTCTTCAGCAATATAATCTTCACAAATGAACACCACTTTTATGATTTTTAAAGCGTGAATGCAATCACCAGAAATAAAAAGCTGACGTTATATAAACTTAATATAAACGGCTATAAACTTAAATGTGATGACGATTAGTAGTTTCACTTAACCACTTGTTAGCAACTGCCTTTTTTAAGACACATAAAGACTTCAAAGTTCACGAGTGTGGTATTTATTGATGTATTTTATATCGTAGAACAAAATGTTAAAATCTCTTAATCTTGTGTTAACCACAGACCTTATTTCTAGGCAACTAAAAACCCATTAAAAAAACGAATTGACTTCCAGACGAGGGTACCTGAAGTGCTAAAAGCTAACTCATTTCTGGGTTTTAGGACTCATTCCTGTAGCGCTCTATACTGTAGATAGGTAGAAGGCAGAATGAATAATAGTAGGAGGGACTAAAGATGAGCCTCTGTCATGTTTCCATATTTCAGACACCAATGATCAGGCTTGACTGTACAGCTGAATTTATTTTCACAAAACATCAGGGAGTGAGATATATATATATATATATATATATATATTGCTACTTTCTGGTATTTCTACAATTGCATGTTTAACTTCCTCACTTTTGTGGAAACGTGGTTGAATGAATCATCTCCCAGCTGCAACTTAGAACTTTTCTAAATGAATCACATCAGCTACAGGCGGGATAATACTTAATTCATATCATATGTCATATGTCATATGTTGGGCAATATTTCAGATATTGCTGACTTAATTTTGACAAGATGTGGAAGAAATGATGCACTCCACTGCCTAATGGTGAACTACAGTTCTTGCCGAAAGTCACATACTGAATCTCTGACTGACCCTAATCATTAGAGTTTATTGTTGCTTTGTTGGGAACATCAGAAAGTCATGTATGAAGACCTAGACATTAGGGTTTTAGATAAAAAAATATATATGTACAGTGTCCCCTAGCTCATGTTGTATATGTAAGGGATAATGTACAGCGAGCCGGTCATTGTTGTGAAAGAATCCCCGACAGGGCGATGCTGCTATACATAGCAACGGTCTGCTATACATAGCAACGGTCTGCTATACATAGCAACGGTCTATTATACATAGCAGTGGTCTGCTATACATAGCAGCGGTCTGTTATAGAGAAATTACAGACCGCAGAACGCCATGATTGACCAATCAGAATCGAGTATTCAACACAGCCGTGTAATAAGCTGTTGTAAATGATGGTCATTTTACATCAACATTGTATCTGACTGATAACTGAATATAGGATGATTGATGGTGTACTTAGATAAACACATGTAGTAGTAGGTCGTCTGCTTAGTGACCGCCATATCAGCAAAAACCGCCATATGAGCTCCTTGGTTTGGAGTTGTAGTACAGAGAAGCAGTCAGTTGTCAAGGGGGTAACTTCCTGTCGTGCATGAGAGAGAAAGAATGATGTGTTCCTCGTGATTTGACCAACAGCTTATAAAGCACATGACTGGAATGAATGGTATTCTAACCTGATTGGTCCAGGGGCAGAAAACTCTACACACAAATTTGTAGGCTAATGTTTTCCAAAGGGCCTGTCTGCATAGAAACAGATTCACCTTTGTATTGATTACATTGTCCCTGACCAATAGGAGACTGGTGATTAGGTTGTGACTTGCCATGAAGAGGTTAGGAGGTGAGTACTGTCTGTATGCTAAACGTTTTGTTATTTGTCTTTCTGCAGCTGTGGAAAAATGACGTCCAGGAAGAAAGTGCTCTTGAAAGTCATCATCCTGGGAGATTCTGGGTGAGTCACAACACAGGATATTTCTCTCCTACATGTAAAAACCAGCAATTCAGAGTATGAAACTATCCGTTAGGTCTGTTCTAAAAATAGTTTGCTGGGAAAAAACCTAAATGCTATTTTGGTTTTGAGTGAAATCATGGAAGACTGGTTGTGTTGGTGTTACTTCCTTGTTGGCAGGAGTTATTACTCTGCCATAAGCTGTCTCTAGGCAGAACAGCCCTACAGTTTTTCAACAACACTTTTTTATCTGTAGACCTACAGTAAGTAAGGGATAATGTACAGCGAGCGGAGGGGTTTTATTTCACAACAATGACCCGCTATTTCTACATTATCCTGCGTATTACACGGCTACTTACTCAATAAATCAATAATTTGACACAAAAACGCTCCTCCAGAGTCCGACATCAGAACTGTATTCAACAAAGCCGTGTAATTATGGGACATAATCACTGCCATTACCTTTCATGCTAAGTACTGCACGGGATTGTGTGTGAAAAGTAATTGCATTGTTATGCAAAGACTATTGTAAGGGCACTTGATGTTTCACAGCCTTTCTTAAAAGGTTTAAGTTTAATAAACATTGTGATAATAGATACTAGAGCTGTGTGATATTGGAAAAATCTACTATTTTTTAATTGTTTCCTCTACTGAAAATGTGGCAATGTTTTGTCTGTGACATGTTCCTAAATTATTTACCATATTCTAATGGCTTGGTAATGTTTCTTCATGGCTAAAAAAATCCCCCAAAATGATGGCCAAGCGAGTAGAAACATTCACTGTGGTAAAAGTCAGAAAATTGCATCACTTTTACTGCATCCTTTCAGGCATTAAAAAGGGAACATTAAGCCGCAGTATATTATGAAACGACAATGACCAAGATCCCAAGCTGTGACCAGTATCTGTATCTTATTTCTCACAATATTGGACCCCAAGGGTGTGTCAGAAGAAGAATAACTTGACGTTAGCCGTTCAGTTACAATGAAAAGCAGTTTAGCTTGGTAGCTAACAGTTATTCATAAACTAACACAAACATAAGGATGAATCATTAGGGCTGGGCGATATGGCCAAAATCTTCTATCATGGTATAGGTCATTTCATATCTTGATAACGATATATATCACAATACAGCATGTTTTCTGGTTATTCAATAAATAAATAGTCTATATGAAATAACCACATGGTAAAGCCTATTTCTGTATACTCCTGAGTGAATTAAAAACTTGACAAATGAAAAGTATTTAAGAGTTTTTCTTTCTCATTTTAAGAACTTGAATGCAAAATGAGCAAGCAGTTTTAAGTGAAATTTTTGAGAAAAAATAAATAAATATAGGCCTAGCCTATATCACAATGGACTCGATATAGAAAAATATATACGATAGATATTTATATATTGTTTATATTGAAAATATATATCATCATATTGTCCAGCCTTACTTCTCATAAGACAGAAAGGCATTAAGAAAATAAATAAAAGAAACACAAGACAATATAAAAGACACAAATAAAACTTTAAAAAGAGTAAAACAAAATATAAGATAAAAATAAGCTAGAATAGAATAAGACAAATTAAAAAGTAGAATAAAAGTTACAGTGCAGTACAAGATATTTAAAAAGTCCCAAGTTTAACTTAATTAAATGCAGAAGTAAAGTTTTGAGCCCTGATTTAAAACAACTGAGAGTTGGACCAGATCTCTTGTTTCCTGGGAGTTTGTTAAAGATATGTGGTGCATAAAAACTGAATGCTGCTTCTCCGTGTTTAGTTTTGACTCTGGGGACAGTAAGCAGACCATCTGAGAGGTCTGGACGGTTCATCACAGAGCAGTAGATCTGAAATGTATTTTGGCCCTAAACCACTGAATAGTTCAGGCTATTGATCCGTTTACAGCTCCTGCATCACATACAGATCAATACTCTCTCACCCACACAGATCATTCAGTGGTTGCACTGATTAAGGATCTGATTGAATTAGCTGGAGCTGTTTTCTTCCTGTCGTTTTATAGCTGACAGATATAACGATGGCTAATCTCATTGTAATTTCAATGTCATTGCCTTTATCACATGGGTAAAGACCCTGTAGGTGGCTACGTCAGATTTCAGTCCGTCTGTAATGCCTTTTGGTTGCATTTACACTTTGCTTATTTGAGATGACTAAACGATCCTCTCAAGATGCATGAAGTGGTAAAAAGTGTGAATGGGGTCTTGATTACATCCATAAATCCCCACAGCTCTAAATAAACATAGGTAATCTAATGACTGCATATTTCATACAAGCTACCAGTCAATGTATACCAACTTTTATTTTTGCTCTTGGTCTAACATCTACAGTATCTGTTATCCTTCTCTTTGTTGTTGTCTTCTACTCTCAGTGTTGGAAAGACCTCCCTCATGAACCAGTATGTGAACAAGAAGTTTAGTAACCAGTACAAAGCGACAATAGGAGCAGACTTCCTGACCAAGGAGGTGATGGTGGACGACCGACTCGTTACAATGCAGGTACAGTACAGCTGGGAAGGGAACGTCTTGGAGAATGAAACTTATTTGTAACTTTCTTCAGTGTTGTGCAAGTTCACACTTCACAAGAGCTAGCTTCACACAGATTAAAATGAAGTAGTTCACTTTCATAGTTCACAATTTTGAATTTTTTATATATATTATTATACATTACCACTTTCCTGTTTACATTCAGTTTATCCATTTGAAATACTGTCTACCACAAATTTAGAATGTTTTATTTTATATTTTATTTATGTTCATATTTCAGCCCTATATTTGAATTTGCGCTACTTTAAGTCTTAGATTCTCAGTTTGCTTTTACTTGTCTGATTTTCCTTTTTGATATATAGACCTACATATTTAAGGAGCATTGTTGTAGGGAGCCTGAGATTCAGGAGCCAACAACTGCTGCGTTGTAATTGTTTTGTTTATGATAATAAAGAACAAAACCGACACGCATAAAAACCAGGCACGTGGACATGATGAGAGCGCAGAGAACAATACCTGCGAGCGGAAAGCATCCTCGCGAAGGAGCATTTCTGCTCCATGTGCACACAGGACCGTGACGAGCGCAAGCTCGACGCTCCCCATGTGGTTGCAACTAACACTTGCTCACTTGTCAAATTGACTTTTGAGACTTTGGAGGCAAGGATGGAATAGACGGTGGCTGATATCTGTCTCCGCTCCTTTGATTGCACTGCCCTGACGGCATGCCGGCCATACAGTACGTGAGCATCAATAACTGTCCCGGGAGCTAACGAGGCTCACGTTAACACTCATTAGTTGCAAACGGATATATTCTGTTCATTGTTCACCAGAAAAAATGAGCACGTTCCATGCACAGCACTGACTTCCTTTTACCAGACACCATGGTATCTGTGTTTTGCATTTTCTCCATGGTTGTTAATATTTGCAGCAGGCTTCTCCTCTGTTCTGTAATCTTGTCCATTTACTTAACTTTTCATCTCCTTGTGGTTGTTTAGATCTGGGACACAGCTGGCCAGGAAAGGTTCCAGTCCTTGGGTGTTGCGTTCTATCGTGGAGCAGACTGCTGCGTGCTGGTGTTTGATGTGACTGCACCCAACACCTTCAAGACACTCGACAGCTGGAGGGATGAGTTCCTGATCCAGGCCAGCCCTCGAGATCCTGAGAACTTCCCCTTCGTGGTGCTAGGCAACAAGATTGACTTGGAGAACAGACAGGTTGGTATTGCTGGATAATGCCTCCATGATGACCTAATTTTAAATAACTACCCATGCTGCATTCAAATCATCATCCCTCAAACTTCCAAGGTCCATTTCCAATGTCCACCCTAACAGGCTGTCTACACCTACACATGTTTCAGCTGTGTTGTTTCTTCTGACATGCACACTTAACTACATTAAGGGTATTGAGCTGAGAGTGCTGTTGAAATGCTTCTGAGCACAACAGTGTGCTGTACAAAAGGAGCGAAGGCTGAGCCCTCAAAGACTTAAAGACTTAGATTGACATCACAGTCATAATTCACACAAGTTTTCCTGAGTGCAAGTGTATACACGCACACACACACACACACACAGGCTAAAACTGCTGTATGAGGAATGGCAGAGCACTTAGTGAACAACACAGGAGTCACTGTACCTGGGCAAAGTAATTTCTGTTAGTAAAGGTCAAGGCTGGAGAAAAGGTTTGGGAACCACTGCCCTAACAGAACAAAGACCTTTGCGCAGTGCTCGCTGCAAGGTACATTTTCAGTTTGTTCTCGTCAGCTTTTTTGAACTTCTGTCATTCCAGTTCCTAACATTAAAGTTAATGTTCATGCGGAGTGTACGGAAAGAGATCAAAAGGTTGGAGAACCATAAGCAACCTCCCCTTTTTAGGGAGGGGGGCATTTTGCTTTTATGTAGGGATGTACCAATATACTCGGTACTCAGTATCGGCCGATACCCAAAGCCCAGGTATCGCTATCGGGACTGAAAAAGTCGGATCGGTGCATCCTCCTTACTTTTATGTTATAGTGACAGCAGAGATACAGACCGGAAATGCAGATATGGTATGCATCTTAATCACTCGGCCACTAGACGTCACGGTCTTGAGTGTCCATAAGGATGGACATTCAAACTTTTTAATTTACCTGGAAATACCTCCATCTTTCTGCACTATGTTGACCATTTTTTAGAATTTAATTTAACTTTTTATGCTGTATGATGACCTTAATCCACTTCACTCAAAAAATGAATGATGTGAATTAACATTTATTTTAACATTTCTGACTTTATTAATAAAGATTTTTCTTTTGGAGACAACCATGAACCCATCCTTGTACATTCCAGCTCACCGTATTGATGAATCTCTTCCTGTTCATGCACACAGGTAACCACCAAAAGGGCTCAGGCTTGGTGTCAGAGTAAGAACAACATCCCCTACTTTGAGACCAGCGCCAAAGAAGCCATAAATGTAGAACAGGCATTCCAGACAATTGCACGTAACGCCCTCAAACAAGTGAGTTACAGTTGAAATGAAAAATGAAAGTATGCACTTTTACAGTCTTTATTACTTTGTCAGTTTACTGATTATTTTTCTCTCTTTTGCTGCCTGTCAGGAGACAGAGGTGGAGTTGTATAATGAATTCCCAGAGCCCATAAAACTGAATAGGAATGACGGAGCTAAACCTTCAGCAGAAAGCTGCAGCTGCTAAGGGACAACTTGGACCATCTTCTCACTTGGCTTTCTGAATCACCCCGTCACCGGTTACATCACCTGCACCTCGCCCCCCAGGGAAAAGACTTCCCTACTGGTCTTCCTCCTTCACGCCACTTTTCATTCCATCGACACAACCCCTCACGCAGTACATGGAAGTACCCCCCCCTTACTTAGTACACAAATTAATACACTAGCGTACACTCGCTGACAAATCCAGTGCTGAAAGATCACACGAGAGAAGAATGACACCCCTTCTGACCTCAAAGTCCCTGACGCGATAGTGAGTGATCTCCTGCCCCGACCACCCGTTGTTCTGACTTTGGCCCCCGACTCTCACACCGAGGGGGCAAGATGGAGCCATGTTCAAAGAGTGCAATTGGGACCTCTAGATGGACTGGCTGAAGCTCTGTAATGTGAGATGATGTTGGCTAATGTCAGCATCCCATGTATCTTATTCTTTTTCTGTTTTCTCTTAGCTTTCTATTGCCTAGCTGTCAAAAAATAATCAAGTTGAACTATATATATATATATATTTTAATTGGCTGATTTCTCAAGCCAATCTGAAACACATATTTGTTTTTTTGCACTTTCTTTTTATGTTTTTGCCTTTAAATATTATAGAGGGATGACTGATTTTGGGCAACGTCTGCTACCACATGCCTTTTGGTAAGCTTCAAATTACACCTCCTCACTTGTTTTCCCTGTCAATTATGTCCCCTGAGAATCTGTTGAACACTTTTGGTGATTGTACTGCCTTTTCCCTTCAAGTTTGTGCGTCAGTGGGTTTATAACTGCCTCACACTGCAGAAGAAATGTTCCTAAGTAGACATTAAGTAAAAGCTGATAACGCAGTCACAGTGTAAAACATGGATTAATTCCTTGATATATTAATATTTGCCTTTTATGTAACATTACTTGTACTGCTACTATTACTGCTGTATATGTTATGTCCTTCATCAGACATCTTTCAACGCTATGGAATTACAATACGTGTCACCAACACAGCATACACCTGTCTTCTGTCATGTCTTTGTTATTGTTGTTCTCTCTCTATCTGCTTGTAGCTCAGGTTGGCTAAGTACTTAATATTTTTAACGGATTGTGCATTACGGTGTATAGATGGTAAAGGTAAAATGGCTGATGGATTCAACTGAAATGGATGTTCTCTCTTCCATTTAAAGAAAAGATCAAACTTTTTGCCCTGGTATTACTCCTCCTTATAGAAAAAAAATCACTGCGATGCCAATGATGTTGTCAAAGAAAATTGGGACGTCAAATAATAAAACTCTTGAATATATCAATGGTCTGGCATTATGTGTCTCAGTTTCTGTTTGACTGTTTGATTCATTTCTTACAATTTCGTAATGCATCCACTTAGTGAGAGGTATTATTTTTCTTGGCATTTGTATGTTTTCAAGTGTGACTTGAAACATGAAATAGGACTTTCTCACAGCAGACATTTTGACTTGAAAAACACAGTCATGACAGTGTGACAGTGAGCCAGCATGCACAATTCAGCCATCATTCATTTTCCTACATTTACAAATCAAAATGTCTTCTGTGAAAAAGGCCTATTTGTGTGATGCTTTGCATGGATGAACTGCAGTGTTTGAAAAACGTGGTAAATGCCCCCACACCAAGGTTTTTTACTCCGTGCGCTTCAATACCCACACTACCCTACTATTTAGTATGCCAGAAAAAGATACAGTGGCTGTATCCGAAACCGCATACTATACTAGTAGTTCGTACTGATTTGGCCAAAATGTAGTATGTAGTATGTAGTATGTAGTATGCGAACAAAAGCAAAATCTACAGTACGCCAAAAATACCCGGATGGCGTACTGATTCGGAAAAAATCTCCAGTATGCATCAGACCAGTCTACCTCACCTACTATATCCCACAATGCAAAGCACTTGAACAGTCACTTTCGGTCATTTTTGTAATGTAAAGTAGCCAAGGTTTGCTATTGTCCGTGCTGTTTACTTCCGCTTTCCAAAACCGGAAACCCGGCCTAGCGTACTACAGAATAAATTGATTTACGTTCCATCCTACATACTACTGACGTATGCAGTATACAGTACATTTTTGACGACCCAGAGATACCACGTGATACCAACATTGTTTTACTATTGTCTCACAGGCCTTGTTAGAAATGGGAACCAAACGTCAGATATCTTTCACAGAGATAAACAAAACATTCATTTTGGACCCGCCAAAATTTAGAAAATTATTAATTCACAATCATAATAATTTTTTTTCACAAAAAGCTATTGAGCCACTTTTATTCGGCACCTTTCTAAATCCTCTGTGGATGTATTATTTAAAAAAACAATATTTTTCAACATAAAAACACTATGAATATAACCTTTAATGCACCTGTGTATTTCCTATGACAAATCAAAAATATCTTCCATGAAATAGGTCTATTCCCATGCCTGTTCAAGTTTATACAGTTATACCAAATATAATCCAGCATGTAGATGATCGATCAGCTTTTTCCTTCACTGTATCACTCATCTGCTATCCTGAACTTTGCCTTTATTAGGAGTGCACATTGCCAGGACTGTAACCAGGATTTTAGAAATACTGCAGTCATTAGTACAGATTTTCCAGCACAAGAAATGTCTGACAAGTCAATAACAAAACTGTAAAATTTGTGTTCAATTATATTCCCTGTATATTTGATCTCCTTCCATTGTGGGCTAAGTGTTATTTTATAATTTAAATGGGCAGTTCAGGATTGTCAAAAATACTGTAAGAGTCCCTGCACAGAGCTACCTGTGTTTGCTCTAACAATCAAACAGAAATGGCATTTGTGGCATGTCTATAATATAATGAAAAGAGAAAAGTAATTCTGGTACAAGACCAAGCCCTGAACTCCTATCTCAAAATCATTCAATTGTTCATTTTATAAGGATTTCACTAAGGACAAGACTAGTGCTGAAACTCAAAGTGAAAAAATAAAATAAACTGTTAAACAAATATTTGCTTAAAGTAATAAGCAGGTAGACTGGTATTACACGTTTTGTCTCCAATGAGCTCATTATTCTGTGGTGGGGGAAAAAAAACAGGAATTATTTTGCTTTTTCTTTCATTATAGTATTACTGAAAAGCACACAGTTTTAATTACATGTATTGTAGATTCGTAATATTTAAACAGCTAAATTGTAATTTTTGTAACCTCGGTGTTAACTGCGGTGTCTTTACACCAGAAGCCTTGTGGACAATCATCTCAGTGCTTTAAGACTAATGAAAGGACAACATGCAAAGTCTCTCCTCCTCAGAGCTGATGAAGAACTGAACATATATGATGATGACCCCCAGAGCTACTATGGAAGAGTGCAGTCTTATTATTATTTATTTATTTATTTATGCATTTCTTTTTTTGTTCCTTGAATTATTTTCTACCCCCTCTTTTATTTTTGTTATTATTTTATTTTTAAGTTATCTTTCCTATCCAATTGTGCCTTGTATGTTAGAGGTATTGAGTTTAGATTATAATGCCTTAATGTTTGTAAATTAATTTTCTTCAATTAAAAAAAATAAATAAAATCTTTACACCAGAAGCAGCTCGGAGGCAGAGCTGAGTTCCTGTATGTTCAAGGACGGTGAAAAGAGGAGTGTCACACATCATATTATCGGAGTACTACGCATGCGCAGTCTGCACTCGCCGCAGCTCCAGCTACACTGCGCATGCGCAACATGATAGAGCTCAAGACCTGTGTCCTATCCTCTTTCAACCGATCTTGGTATGTTCACGGAAAAGCCCTGACCAGTGCAGCTACTTCCGCCTTTAGCCGACTCTCATCACACAGAGAAATGGTAAGACAAAACAAGACATAATGTGCACATAAACCGACACAGTTTAACAGTTATTTGTCTGTCTTTGTCGATGTTAACGCCGTTAACGTTACCGCTCCTCGACTACACTGCAGGAAGGCGCAGCTCGGTTGCTAGGCAGCTAGTTAGCCTGCTAGCTGACGTTAGCTGGTCTGTTTCCTAGCTACAAGAGAACACATCCGACATAATACAATCCTACTTCATCAACAGACAGATAGTGATTATGGCAAGCTGGATATCCGTAATTAATAGTTAATATTAACAGCTCAGATTTCCACAATGATATTCTTCCTTTATGTACAATTAGTCATTTCAGGTATCCACTACGTCATTCTTACCTAGGAAACATGACGTCACTTTTGCCATTCGCGTGTATTGGGTTTTCAGTTTCAGATATCCACAGTGACACTTTTATTATCTAGAATAAACATTATGGATATTATGGAAGTTTTTATTGAACTTTATTAGTTGTAACCCACAGAAGACATTCCACAAATGTGTACCATGATCTGCAAATATTTCACTATCCACAAACATGTATTTTTGTGTTGTGTAAAGTCACATTCACAAAAATACAGGGCGATTTGCAAATACGCATAACTTACTCTGTAAATACGTATTTTAAGGTTTACATGTAAAGTGATATCTACACATTTGTGCATCTATTTCTACAACTGAGATGATATTTGCGCATTTGCAGATTGCTTCCAGTGCATTTGTGGGCCATGTGACATTTGTAACTTCCCTCCTGTTTGTTTACAGAATTTTGTCCGATTGGTACCGCAGCAGATCTGTGGGGGGTTATGTAAATGACCAGTCATTCATATAGTGCCGTGAATCAGTAAAAACAGTTCTTGTAGTATTATTTTGTCAGATGGTGGATCCTAGAAGAAATATATTTTTTTTTATTTATAACGTACAGAAGCACATAAGTAAAATACCTATTGTTTAGAATGTTGATGTCTCATTGATTAATATAGTAAATTGAGTAATTGCACAGGGCTCAACAATAAGGATTACCTTATTGCCCACGGGAAGTAAAATGCCACTTCGGGCTAGTAAATCTAGCAACTCACTTGCCCGATCGGGAAGCTGCGGCCCCAGTGGCCTCGCTTCCCCCTGTCGCTCTGTTCCTGGTGCATCCGGGCGGCACACTTGCCAACCCTCCTGATTTTCCTGGAGACGTTTTTCGTTTCCCTCTCCCGTTTTTCGTTGCCCTCTCCCGGTTTCGCCCCTGTGTCACTGTTCTCCCGTATTTCTCCCGATTTATGACAAATTTTCACACCTTTTTTTTTATGTTTTAAACTGAAATTCTGGTCAGATTGTACGCATTGCACCTTCAAGGCCATTACAACTTGTAAGGTCATTTGAGTAAAAAAAATCAAATTTATAAGCTGTTCAATTAAACTGTGTGACATGTGGCTTAGTCTCTGCAGTTTGAGTGCATTAATCTCCATATGAACAGATTATATGGTAGACTCAGAGAGTTATCTAAATATTGTTTCATGTCAAGAGCACTTTCCTGGCACCATGGTGTTAAGATGAATGGCTGGTTGTGTCATGGGTAGACCCAACAGAAACAACCAGAAGCCCTCTCTAGGTCGAGACTTGAAACTTGTTGATCCACAGGAATTCTCACAAGACGGTCTCAGTTGTACCTGCTGCCGGTAGATTCAGTTATTCTTCTTTAGGAATGATTCTCATCTACTCTTTCTCGCTTTCCTCCCTCAGACGGCAACCTTGCGCCCATATCTGAATGCAGTTCGTGCTACCCTGCAGGCCGCCCTCTGCCTGGAGAATTTCTCCTCGCAAGTGGTGGAGAGACACAACAAGCCAGAGGTGGAAGTACGGTGAGTCAGTCACCGCAACTTTGAGCGGTTAACACCCAGCAGTGATTAAATCTGAGTTTCACCTCTTCGTGCTTGTGGACTGACAGAAAATGAATTGTGTGTTTCTCTCATTTATAGGAGTAGTAAAGAGTTGCTCCTCCAGCCTGTGATCATCAGCCGTAACGACAAGGAGAAAGTTCTGATCGAGGGCTCCATCAACTCTGTCAGAGTCAGCATCGCTGTCAAGCAGGTCGGTCTGGCTGCTGTCTGGCTGCCAAACGGTTATGATACAAAACAGATGGTTGCTTACTAGAAATTACTGATTAATATGATTGATGTAAAGATCAGAACTGTATCTGTAATCCTGACTACTCCTTTTAAATATTCTGCTGTTGCAGGCAGATGAGATTGAGAAGATTCTGTGCCATAAATTCATGCGTTTCATGATGATGAGAGCGGAGAACTTCTTCATCCTGAGGAGGAAACCAGTGGAGGTAAGTGGGCGTTGAAAGTGGGTCAGTCACATTTACAGGGTTCCCACACATAGCTATTCAGTTATGGAAAATTACTCAAAATAGCCTAATGTGGAAATTTAAAAAAAAAAAATGTTTTCCTATATAAACTGTTAAACATTATTCAAAAGAAAAAATAGTCTAGTTAACCCTGAATGACCTTGAGTGGTTATAGCTCGTGAAT
Organism: Adelosebastes latens; assembly: GCA_916700685.1. Classification (NCBI taxonomy): domain Eukaryota; kingdom Metazoa; phylum Chordata; class Actinopteri; order Perciformes; family Sebastidae; genus Adelosebastes; species Adelosebastes latens. The sequence goes on along the minus strand of CAKAKR010029033.1, from coordinate 1,771 downwards.
GCATCTTGAATGTTCCATTTAGAGGAGACAGCAGAAACAAAACAGTGATGTTCAAATGATGGTTGCCATTTTATATTTAAAGGTGCTAAATGCGAGATTGGGAGCATTTCTATTGCCCCCGCACGGCTCTCAACAAAGCAGCCAACGCCGCTAACAGCAACGCTGCTGACAGAGATAACAGTGTTAACCTGGGGGGGAACAGGAGGGTGGGCGCTACGCTTCCGCGACTTCAGTCGGAAGCGTTATCAGCTGTAACCGCTATATGAGAGCAGAACAGAGCGGTGGCCATGAGCTAGCCAGTGGGGCACGCTCACATGCACAAACATGCACTAAAAGCACACCTGCCCGGCCCGGCGATGTCAGCAAAACACAGAGAAGCTCGGATTACAACACACTCAGAGGGAGAGAGACTTCATTCTCTGCTCAGGTAGACATTGCTCCTCTATATCTTTACATAGCAAATCGTTCTTGGATGCTTTATTAATGCTTTGAATATCGTATAGAGCAGTGGTTTTCAACGTGGGGTCGGGGACCCCCAGGCGTGGTTGAACGTGGGGTCGGGGACCCCCAGCAAAATGGGGAATCATTTTTTTTCCCACTATAATTCAATCCCATAACTAACACAATGACAGAAACTATGACTATTTTGGTCACGGGTTTCATACACTTTCTGTAATAAAACATCTAAAAGCAAAAGTCCCATCAGACGGTGAACCCTGGGACAAAATCTTATCACATGGGTGTCCGTGGTCTAAGTTGTGTCAGTTTAGGGGTCGTTGACGTAAAAAAGTTTGTGAGCCACTGGGTATAGAGCAGCTTTAAGCCACAAATGTTTTCCAGAAATATACAGAAAATGTCCTGTAAAATGATTTGTTGTAAGTAGCGGGAACTTTGATTTAAATTAGAGCCGTTTTTTGCTGTTTAAAGTTTAAAACACTCTTTTTTTTCTCATCCGTTTTCATTTCGCAGGGCTACGACATCAGTTTTCTCATCACCAACTTTCACACAGAGCAGATGTACAAACACAAACTGGTGGACTTTGTCATTCATTTCATGGAGGAAATTGACAAGGAGATCAGTGAAATGAAGCTGTCTGTCAACGCCAGGGCTCGTATTGTCGCCGAGGAGTTCCTCAAAAATGTAAGTTGTGGTTTTTCTACATTTTTCTGTGTTTCAGTGCTTTTATAGATGCAGCATTATGCACAAGGGGTTTAGTTTTTGCATTATTTTTACATTAGGGTGTCTGAGTTTTGTATGGTAGGACTTTGATTCAGTCATGTATTATGCTGTTATTTTAGGGATAGAATGTTATGTTGTTGTATGTGATTAAAGTCATATTATTACTAGACAAAGTTTATATAATTGTTGTATGTCTTTTAGATTTATTGTAGCTAAGACATTGTTTTTGTTTTATTCTTGCAGTTCTGAAAGAGAGAGAAAACCCGGGAATACATTCCTTTTGCAATCTTGGTCGTCACTGTGGAGATTTCGCATCCCAGAGCAGAGACGAGACAAAATCAGCTGAGAGAAGTTGAGAAACATAACATGTACAGTAAAGATGTACAGGCCAATTGGGTTTTGCCCTTTAACCTTAACATGCCCCTTTGCTCAAAAATATTGATTTTTGTACATAATGAATATTCACACAAGACATTAATATCTGCCTTTAGAATATTAGAAGTCAGGGCAGGTCCTTAAAAGCTATTTGCAGTCAATATTTATGAGCACAGGGTAATATGGATTTAAATTTAAATGTTTTTTTAATATATAT
>CAKAKR010029032.1:0-21101 GCA_916700685.1 Adelosebastes latens | reverse complement strand
GTCTGTGTCATTGTAAGCTACTGAAATGCAAATTGTGGCACAGGTTTAAATTATGTGTACATTTAAATAAATCCTGCCATAAATTACTGTAATCAGTAGCTGCCAGGATCAAAGCAGTGCAGTCGTAGTGGTTTACTTACGGCAACCACCAACAACCATTCACAGCCTTTATCATTACAAATACTGAGGGCTTCCTGGAGCTTCGTCCTCAGCATTTAAACTGGTCAAAACATCTTATGTACACTCTGAGAATGGACTGGAAATGATCTGAGCTGTGGCTATTTGTATTGGGTCCCGTTAAGTCTATAAATACACTTGTGAATGGAGGCTTGTACATTTGTGTTCATTGATGGTGACACTTTCTGCCAGGAGTTTGAATAATTTATTACTCCACATTTCCCCCTCCTGTCCAGGATTGTGTGTGTTTTCGAGGGACAGACAGGGGCCAGAAAGAGAGGCGAGAGAGAAATCAGATGAGAGCATCGGCGAGTGATAGTGACAATCCGACACGAAAACAGTGCGGGACAAAGCGAAACAGAGATGAAAAGAGTCCACGGCCGTTGTGCTCTGTTGTCATTATCCTCCATTGTTGAGAACAATAAGAGAGCACTGCTGCAGCCCGGGAACAGATATTGGCCAGAGAGGGTGGACTGGTGACGTAGATGCCATTGTTTCCTAACTATTATTAACTCATTGTTCCTGAGATCTGCAAGGGGCATTACCCTGTAGCATGTTATTGGCCTTCTGGGTAATTTCCCTACTCTATAATTGTGCCAGGATGTTTATTAAGCTACTTGCACATTAGTGCTTCCTGTGAAGATTAGAGCAACTAGTACATATTGAGAGAGAGAGAGATAAAGAAAAGAAAGAAGAGAGAGAGAGCAGCAGGGATTTGTGAAACTGTTGTGAGAATGACTAAGTAGGTTACACATTCTCTGGCTTCGGTCCTCATTAAAGATGATCACGATTAATCAATGATTAATTGGTCATTAAGTAATTTTATTGTGCATATGAAATTTAATCAATTACTATCAAATAAAGATCAGAAATATAAACAACATCTAGTTACAAGGGGTGTAACAATCTCATTGGGATCAATATATCGATTTGATGATCAACGATCCAATATCATTGATGCAAATTGAAAACATTGATACATACAGTATAATCATCTTTAAGATGTGCCTTTGTTTTGAAATTCTCATGGCACGTCTGTTTAACCATTTCTGTCCTCATTCCTAAACATCTAAACAGTGCTACCAGCGCTTCGGTTATGCTTTCCGCCAAGACGGCCGCACAGACATGGAATCATGACGAGGAAACGAGCAGCGTTAGCGAGCAGTGCTAGTGATATAACGTTAGGGAGTGTGCAGTCGGCCGAGAGAGAGAGAGAGAGAGAGAGAAAGAGAGCGTGAAAGAGAGAAAGAGAGCGTGTGTGGTGGTGAGTAGCAGTAACGCTGTGAACGCAGCAGTGCAGTGTGTGTGAGTTACAGTTTATGTGTCAGTGAATAAATGCCACAACTCCTCAAGACCCAAGCCAAGTTCCCGTGTCTTGCTTGCTACCTGCTGGTTAAAGTAAAGGGGGTTGAAGTTAGCAACAGCTGTTAAGGTGGACCAGCTAGTCTCATTTTATTAACAAGCTGCTCACCAGCATTGACCAGCAACCAGACCTCCAACGACAGGAGGTCAATTTTTATTCTTTTTATTAAATGCCTGGAAGAGCCCAGTAATAAAATTGTCAAATCATATTTTAATTGCTTTTTGTGAGATGATAGAAATGTAACTGATTGTGTTAAATAGTCATATGATATCATCTCATATTGCAGGCCCCTGAATTGAATCAAATGTTGTTAATATCATTTCCCAAAACAAGAACTCATAAAACTTCAATGCAAATCAAGATATTAAAGCTGTACTTCCTGCCTGTGCTTTATTTAAAGAGGACCTATGATGCTCATTTTCAGGTCCATACCTGTATTTTGGTCAACCGAACCACACTCTTAGGACTCCACTCTAGCTCCGCTCTAACTGGCTTTGTTTGAGGGTGTACCAAACTAGCCGCTAGGCAGGTATTATATGCAAATGAGTTGGTTGGTGACATCACCAGGTTACAGAAGAAAAGGCAGGACTTCTATCAAGGCGTTTCAGGCAGTTCAGGAGCAGTGTTTCTGTGGGGGAGAGTAACTCCCATTTACTTTTCAGACCTTTTACAGGCACAAAAAACTATATAACACACTAAAGGAAAGGGGAAAAGCACAAAAGCATTATAGGTCCCCTTTAATATTCCTCTGTGGTGTCATTTAATGTGTGTCTGTGATTCGGTGGTTAGTGTGTGCGCGAACTGCAGCACTGAATTTTGCTAAAGCAGCAGTGAGGCAGCAAATTAAGCAATCCTCGCTTGGATAAAGATCACAGGAACAATATTGGCAATCTGAAGTGAACAAGCTGAACCTTTGGCCTTTTGGAGCTTCAATTAAAAGAACTCTGTCCCCACCTTATTTCCCCGTGTTCCTCATGCGCTGCTGGTGGCATCTGAGCCAACGCCCATCACAATCTTTTTCTTGCATTCTCTCAGAAATGACTCTCTTACTTTAAGTCTTTACCTCTGACTCTGAATTGTGTGGTCCATTTCTTTCCACACAGTGTGTCTTCGATCAGAAGAGTCAAAATGTTTAATATTTAAAATACTGCAAACATTATTACTTTTATTCTCACGCTACTGTGGTTTGTTTTGATGTAGCCTTGTTCTTTAAAGCCCCCCATATTTACATTTTTTTAGATTAAACAGAGCAGATTACTTGAATGAAATTGGCTTGCAGAAGATAATTCAATTTTTTTCCTCTACTGTTACAACAAAAAATATTTTTTTAAATGAAAAAACAGACAGAAAAAAGAGACGGTGTCAGCGTTTCCTCCTCTGATGCTGCAGGAAGCCAGCTAAACCGCCTTACACTAATCCAGTTAGCTCCTCCATAATTCTTCTTTGTGCTAAACAGTTACAGCAGTCATCATCAGCCATACAAACATTCAATCCTCTCAGGTCAAACATCGACATTGCCAAGGCCCCTGAAAACAGCAGAGACATACAGCATGTGGTGTCCCAATTCCATACTACTGCATATATTAGTTCAACTACAGTGGATGAAAAATATTGGTTTTTGCCATGCTGAAACATGTCAACAACTATTAAGATAGATTGCCATGAAATTATGTACAGATATTCATGGTCCCCCGGTGATGAATCCTACTGACTTAGGTGATCCCCTGACTTTAGAGTATAGAAAAAGATAACAAGATGCAAAACTAAAATCAGGTATCGGTGGCATTCTCCCCTATAAGAAAATTTTAGTGGAGTTAATACGCAAATGGAGCTTTTTGGGGTGCTTTGAGATCAGAATACAACTAGAAAACAACGTCTTGTTATAATAAACAAATAGGGCTGCAACTAACGATTATTTTCATTGTTAATTAATCTGTCAATTATTTTCTCCATTAATGGTTTAGTTGTTTGGTCTATAAAATATCAGAAAATGGTGAAAAATGTTGATCAGTGTTTCCCAAAGCCCAAGATGACATCCTCAAATGTCTTGTTTTGTCCACAACTCAAAGATATTCAGTTTACTGTCATAGAGGAGTAAAAAAAACAGAAAATATTCACATTTAAAACTACATTTAAGACTTTTTTTTCTTAAAAAAATGAAACTGATTAATCAATTATCGAAATAGTTGTCGATTAATCTAATAGTTGACAACTAATCAATTAATTGCTTAATCGTTGCAGCTCTATAAAAACAAATATGTTTTATAATATTAATATATTTTACATTATTGGATTATAATTATTGATACATTAATGTGTTCATCGCTTTAATGTTGCAGCTGGTAAATGTGGAGCTCATTTTAATTTATTTATATTTATTTTATATTACTTTACATACTGCTGGGTACTTTGTGAATTTCCCAACCCTGTCTCCTACAAAATTACATTTCCCTATCAAATAAACTGCATTCTAAATTACGTTTTGAGGGAAACATTTTATTCAGGATTACAGTCTCTTTAAACACTTTTAATCACTTTTAAACATGCGGTTAATGTTGTAAATTGAAACAAAACAAAACAAAAACGTAACAAAACTATATGGTTAGGTTTAGGCAACAAAACATCATTGTTCGGCTTAAACTGACTACGGCTATTACGTTATTAAGCTATGGATGTAAATTAAAATGTAAAAAAAAGTTAACATTAATTTTTAGTTTCACAAGGGATACAAACAGAACGTTGCAGAGTATTTGTGATCCATCAAAAACAAACGTCATCCTTGGCCAAATACATTTCCTTCGAAAGGTAATTCACAATGCAGGTAAGTTATATGGAACAAAAATTATGGGAGACAGGGCTGGAATTTTCCCCTGGGGGACCAATAAATCCTTATTGATCTAATAATATAATAATGTATTTATTCATTATATATTGTAGAGCTAATTTAAATCTGTAAAGTAACAAGTAACTAAAGCTGTCAGATAAACGTAGTGCAGTAGAAAGTACAATATTTACCTCTGAGATGTAGTGGAGTAATGTTGGGGGAAAAAAGCACCACAAAAGATCTTCTTCATGCTGTCTCGCTACCAACCACAATTTAATGTTTTACAGCTGGCTGTGAGAGACTTCTCCATTTCCTTTGTGCATTGCAACGTGGCATAGTAGGGTACAATACAGCTTTCTTTATATGAAAACTGACAATATTCCTGTGTGAACAATAATAATACAGCATCTTGGTGAAAAACACTGAAAAGCAACTGGAAGTGTTTCTGAAAAAGCACTGAATCTGTGACATGACAGATGAAATTATCTCTCCTTGGCGTGGTAGAAAATGTCTGATTGTGCAAAACACCAGTGCCATCTCATCCTTTTGATTGCCGCCACTCCAGCCACCACATGTCCACATTTATCACGGTGAGAGAGTGCGAGTCTTCAGCGTGACTGATAGCTACTCGCCTGTCACACAATCTCTGAGTCTGCAAACTTAACTCAGCACTTATAGCAAAGCATACAAGCCACTGTACTGCTGCACAACATTACAAGATAACAGAAGAAGCCCAACCATAACTCCTGACAAATGAAACAAAGAGCCACTGAGGTACGTTGTGGCAGGTGTTGAGTGCGGAGTTAAACCTGATGTGCTGTGTTTTGATGCATCTTGAGACCTGCAGCACACTGAGCAATTAATGTGACCATGCAACCATTAGCATAACATATGCAAACACAACATGTCATGCTACAGGGATGTGAATGAATTCAAGATGAACAATACTGCTTGAATATCTCAAATTAAACTGAAACACTACTGCAAGAAGAAACAAGTAACTGCAGCATTGGTCACAAAGACCTTTTGATACACACCACATGAATATGAAAGGCATATGCACCCACCCACCCACACGATTTTTGACATCCACAGAGGAGGCAGATCAAACAGCAACAGGTATTATTACAAAGATGGCCAAAAGCACTCACCACACTCATGAGGGTCGATCTCGCTTTCTTTGTAAATGGTACTTTTAAAAAAAATAAAAAATCAGTCCCTGCTCTCCTGCTGCATCTATCGCTACAACCTCTCACTGGGGCTCAGGATAGAGGCTATTTGGCTCGTGTGTCTGTGTATGTGTGTCTTAGTGTGCCTAATCCCTACTGAGTAGAGAGGGTGCTAGGCAGCAAACGTTCACTGGAGAGTTAGACACACAAAACAAGGGGTTAATTTGGGATTTGTTATGTAGTAGGGGCTGTTTTCTTATGCTGGCTCTATAAGGGTCCTTGTTGTTAGTTTTATAGCATTTTACAGACCTATCAAGCATTACAGAATCATTACGTTGCACGTGTACAACATTGGCGCAGTTTGAACTTTAAGGTTGGGGGTTCACAAAAAAAGAAATCTAGAGGGAATGTAATGTATACAATGCAGAGAGGTTTAATGTATTGGGATGCGTGTAGCTTACATATTACACCTTCCAAACAGAATGCGACGCCAGCAAGCGTCAGTGATAAAATCAGCTTGATTGCGTTGTTTTCTACTGGAATGAACTAACTGGCCACGAGCGACGAACGTTTTGAGCTGAACTTTAGTCTGACACCCTGTTTCTATTTATTCCTTATTCCAGCGGACGAGGAATGGCTGATTGGTGAAGCTGAAATGAGGAGTTATCTATGCAATACCTCCTCATTTCACTACCAAACACCTAAATAAGGTGACAGCTGGTGGAGGGAGATCGCCAGGAGCCTACTGTTGGCTGTACTGTATGTCATTTTCAGTAAATATTGCAGTATAAAACCTGTGTTTTCTGTTTAAAAAACATAAACGTCGGAAGAGAGCAAGTAGCCTACTACTCACCCATCTTTGAAGTGGTTTCGTCTCTAGTCTGATCTTGACTGCACGATAAGTACGCGGTTTGTTTACATGGCGTAACAAAAGTGCATATTTAACGGTGTGTGGACAGAGTGTCTGATGTTATTACAGTAAATAAATAAATAAAAATACCACAAATCTATCTTCTTATCTTGTTGGTTTCTTATTTTGTCAATATGAAGACACAACAAGGTCGATATTTATTCATCATTACAATAAATTATTAGATCTACATTATTATATAGGTATATATAATATATATATATATTCTAGGGGGTTCAGTGAGCCCTCTGAACCAACGCAAACTGCCTGTGATGTACAATTAGGTATTGAATAATAAAAACATACCCCTGGTTTATAGCCCCACATTCTCCACAGTCAAAACTCCCTACAGGTTGATGTTACAGCACACCTTTCTCTGTATGCAAGTGCAGACCTTCTAGTACGTACCAACAATGAATAATCACAGTATCAAGCTAATCTAAGATGCAAATTCATGCCCACACTTGTCCACATACATTGATCACTGTATTGTGTGCTGAGAGAGAGCAGAGTGGGTGGTGAGGGATGATTGTCAGTCTTTTCAAGATGTATGCAGTCTAGACGAGTAGCCTTTCAGTGTCGTGCTGCCATGTCAGTAATACGCTCCCGCCCCCAATAAAAAAATAGGAGTTAGGTTAATGAATTAGAAATGTAGCTCTACCTTTTTTTGCAGCTAATGTGCTGAAGCTGGGCCCTGGATAACCCTACATTTATTCATCATTTGTGTAATACCAGTTTGATGTTGTTCTCCCTGCTGCTGATTCCAGGCTATAGGCATCCTAAAATACATTATAGAGCGATGCCATAGGCTACAAATGACAGAGGAAAGCACGTTAAGTATTAACACAATGGGTAAATATACAAACACTCCACCTTAACCCTATAATGTTTCAGATGGAATATAATAGGCCTGCTACAGAAGATTATAGGTATATAATAGCAATAAAACCACAGCTGGTTGTGACTGACACAGTACAACATGTTTAAAGAAATAATCAATATATAGAAAAAAGTAGCAAGAGATTGCTCGTACACACGTTGCCAACATGTGAATAAGAGGAGTACTGGCACTTGAAGCACTGAGCGAAGCAGAAGCAGTGTGAGCACATGGTTGGACAGTAGAGTAGGCCACCATGAGGTCAGACACGTGTTCTGTAATGAAGCTAACTGAATGGAGCTAATTGGATATAATTGTATTTTTTCACTAACAAAGTTTCTGCTGACGCCAGTCCAGCTTTATCAGCGTATTGTACGCGTTTAAACAACATCAACCTACGTAAACAATAGTATATATCTTTGTCCAGCTCTCCAGATCAAGTCATTCCTAATGAACACAAAATCTCTCTCACACACACACACACACACACACACACACACACACACACACAGACACACACAGACACACACACACACACACACACACACACACACACACACACACACACACACACACACACACACACACACATATAGGACACACACACAACGAAGGTTTAAGTAGATTAGTGGGCCGTATGATGAGCCCTTAACAGGACTAGTCCATGACACAGAGGCCAGCCGAGCAGGACAACAAGCCCAAACCTTGACACCGAGCCAAACTCTGCTAATGCTTTTAGGGATGGTGATAACCTAAAGGGTACAGCAGGCTTAGCACCAGAGCGACTCCCTGGCTGGATAAATGAAGGAAAACGAACCTGCAGTGCTCTCTGCTCTCTCACAACAACCTGCAATGTGTCCTGGAAGAAGGCATTTGACCTCTAAATACTTCAACATAGAAGTTCACAACTGCTAGGCCTCTACACACCGTGGGCGTGACGAATAAACGACCCAAAAATGCGAAATATTTGCCTGTGAATGTTATATTTCATGGGCATTTATTGTGAAAGGTAAGAACTGAAGGAGTTGATCTGGTCTGCGCAGCCTTTTTTCAAGGTTGAAAGGAGTAATAAAGTTTACTGTTTCGGTTCAGACCATGGATGTATAAAGAGAACTTGATACAGCGTTGGAGGCGGGTTCCCGTTCATTCCTATGAGAGTTGCTCAGTGGCGCATGAAGCCAAAATGGCTCGACTGCCGAGTGATTAAGTACCCGGATCATCCGGCAATCTTCCACATCCACTGGGCCCATAGAGCTGGCGCAGTATCGTTTCCTTTAACTCCGCCTCCCGGGCCTCACTACAGCCTTGGTCTGGGGCTCATTCACATGAACGGAGGAAGGGAAATAACTCTGTATTCAGCTATTAGTGCATTTTACAACTTTTAGGACCTAATGATGTAAATAAGGGTTATTCAAGAGTTCATACTGGGATGTTGATTTACCTCAAAAAAATTATCCGCTGATTTACAGATATCTCGATCCCAATGTAACTTTATGGGAAAAAGTATTTTTGGGCCCAATGGCATCACGTGACGAACACGGAAGTTGTAGTACCACCGTTTGGCCACTACGAAAATGTGCCTCAAAGCCTGGCGCTCTTCCTGGGGACTTTGTTCGGACTACGGAGCCTCCGTGTTGTTTCACAAATATAGGCACAACTGAACCAGTTCCGCACAACGTGATTGGTCGATGTCTTTATTCGCAGTGTGAAAGCTCAGAAAAATCGACCTTGTTCCAGAAAAAATTACGCCGCTTTTTCACCACGTAATATTCGCGTTCTGTGTTAAATTAATCATGGCAAAAACAACAGTTAGAAAAAATTGATTGGCATGCAAATTAAACGCACGAAAAAAACACTGTGCATAACAGCCTTTACAATAATTTCACAGGTCCAAATATGAACTGTTTCCAAAACTGTTATAATAAATCACTTGACTGTTTTCCTTTGCTTGTATTTCAGATGTTTGTTTGTTTTTCCTTTGTGGGCGGACATGAGGCATCCTGTGATATTTATCAGATTTCCCAAGAAAAAGAAGCCAGGAACTATTATGACCTTGGTTCAACCTGGTCTCTTGACTAACAGCAACAGACTGCGAGAGCTTTTGCAGCGAGTAAAGTCGGGTTAAACACATGCACACACAAATACCCGGGGGCTACCCACCACTATCACATATGCCTGGCCTGTGAGCAGCTGGGTTTTCTGGGCATCAGAGAGTGTCAGCTGCTGCCTTAAAAGCTTGCCTTAAATCACTAGATTTACCAATCAAAAACATACAGTAGCATCTTGTTCAGTTTCCACTCAAGTCTCAATATTTTCATTCTAGAGGTGTACAAAATATGACTGCACCAGAATGAGAATCAGCAACTGTTTTATTGCTATTGCTAATTACAGGGTGAATGGAGCAAAACGTGATCTGCAACTTGAAACTCCTCACCATCATAAAGCTACGCAGATATTAATCCTTTGCATAGCTAGATTCACACACACAGAGACCACATACAGCCAGAGGCAAGAAACAAGATAAATGCCGTTTTCATGGGAATACGGCTTCCAGAAATCGGGCAAGAATAAATTTAGGGGGCATAAAGTGTAACATTTTACTTTGTCTATGTACTAAAGAAATCCAAATATAAGCTCTCAGTTATTTTAGATGTAAACATACCTAAAAAAGTCCTCCTTTAATGGATGAGTCAGGCGATGTGCAAGGAGTCTTTTCCAGCTGGCTTCCTTGCCGCGGAGGAGACACGACAACATGTTTTTCCATGGCTCAGTTCAGAGGCTAAATTCTCCTGCGTCCTGTGAGACACACACAGATGTGGAGAGATTAATGCGCTTATATGCCTTGTTTGACCAGAGGGAACTGCTCCCTACACCTCTTGACCAACAATCGAACCATTACCCGGGCCACTGGCTTGCTGCAGTTACGTTCAGTGTAACCAGTTCAGACTGGTTTTTAAAAAATCATCATTATTCTCATTTTCATTGAAAAATGTTTGCAGGGATGTATACCAAACAAAGATGTTTTCATAAGTCTGTAGAATATGATTTGTAGGCCAGGACATCTCTGCAGCACGACAGTATGTAATTTAAAATGGTATTTTGACACAAGCCTTTAACAAATATTGCGCCTCCTGCGATATGAAAATTGCAGTAGGTCATATTACAATTTTGATAAAATTTTGATTATGTGTGCAGACCTAATCACTATTAGGCATAACTTTCAATTTTTATGAAGATGAATCAAACAGCTGGGCCCAGTAACTGCACACTACCTTTCAAAAGGTCCTGTCCTCACTGTGAGGGTGTCGCTTTGGATGGATTGTTGACACACTTGCCTTTACTCGCAGCGAGGACAACAGATCATCTCTCCAAAATCTAGCCTAATCTAAAAAGGGTGCAGCAGCTCAGTCAGAAAGCCATGTTTCTCAGAAATGAATACAGCTAAGGGTGCTCTTATCTGACAATCCAAATGGGAGCATGTGTCAACAGAATGGATGTGCATTTCTGTTATTTCCATTTCACTCAGCCTTTATCTAACCAGACAGGTCCATTAAGATTTTTTTGATATGTGATTGATCCGTTCTCACCAGACACATTCTAGTTGAAAGATGGGTGCTTTATCTCCTTTCTGTTCTTTGAAATAAACAGGCCTTTTGTCAATCTTGGGGGAGGAAACAGTTGAAAACAGCCAGACTCACCAGAACACTCCTCGACCCCCATCATCCAATTCATCTGCTGCTGCCTATCAGACATCTGTCCTCTTCTGCCTGGAGGAATAACACACAGAGGAAGAAAAGATAGGGGACAACGGGGAAACAAGGAGAGGAGAGAGGGAGAGACAGCCGGGTGCACACGCATACTGTAAATTAATCTGGGATTATGCACAATGCACAGTAAATTAGCAGAAAGAAGCAAACATGAAAATTAGGAAGACAGTTCTCTCAACGTACTGTTTTTTTCTGATCTCTGCAGTGCAAGAAATATCTGTGGTGGCTTTGCACTGCCAGTCTGCAGACTTTATACCCAATGACATCATAAGTTTAGGACTTGCTTCTCTGGTTTCTAGCTTTGAGAGAGAGTAGCTCATGTTCACAAATATTGATTGAACTTTCCTAGGTCATGGAAATAACATATTGGAATTCTTAATTTGTGTTGTTTTCCCCTTTAAAGTTTGATCAATTTCGTATGATTAGAGTAAATGTTTGAGAATAATTATAACATTTCTTGCCTTATTTGTAGGGCTGCCCCCTCTTAGTCAGTTACTCGACTAAAAATCGTGACGCGGTAACAACGCAATGGTGACGCGGTGGTGACGTGGTGGCAACAGTGCAGTAACGGTTACCGCGGTAACGATTACCGCGGTAACAGCACGGTAACAATGCGGTGGTGACGCGGTAATGACGTGGTAATTCATTTTCTATGGAGCAGCTCCACACTTTATACCCTATGTCACAAGTTTGAGTTTTAGCACTCTAGTTTTTGGATTTGGGAGAGAAGTGTTCATGTTTACTAATATTTTTGGACTGTCTTAGACCATAGGAATAACATGTATGAATTTCGAAAATGAGCGTAGTTCCCCTTTGTTTGGTTGTTGTAAGGTAACCCATGGAGTACATAATATAGCTTTTTTTTTTTACTGCTTCATCGACAGCAGTTTTATTAATTGCCCTGTCTGTGTCACCTTCCCTCCACGGGGAAACTGACAAGGCAGTTCTCTATGAGAGAGGCCACACACTTCTGAATGGGACTGATGGAGCTCCGATGACCTGACCTCCATCTGGTCAGCAAACATGTTTCCTGTCATTGGCTTTGATATCCCATCACGTTTTCCTAATTGACAAAATGTGTCGGCTCTCAGAGCTATCAGCACTTGCCGCTGTGACACGTTATTGGTCACACCAGAACTATGACCGCCACGTGGCCCATATGGTTCAAACATGCACAACAGCTGCCTCTAATTTACATTCAGCATCAGCCTTTAGGAGGTGAAAGCAGCGCTCTACAGGTGAAGCTAATTGGATAGATAGATGGGATGGTGCCTGGTGAATTGCTCCTTTGTGGGTAATGAGAAGACCGCTACCATAATTGTTTGGATGGAGTTTAGATTAAACACCGTCAGGGAAGCATGGTGATTTATAAATGGAAATGAGCATGTAGGGGAGATCAGTTTAAAAAATGTGGCCATTATTTACTGTATTTTGCTTTTTTCCCATAGACTGTATATACTGTATATATGGCCGTCGCCATCTAGTTTTTTTGCAACCAGAAGTGACACAAGAGGGTGGAGCCAAGTACAACCGAACAAGTTGCAAGTTTAAGTTAAAGTTTAAGGCACTTCAACATTCGCTTCACTTCTCAGACCCGAAGGTTGCCCACAGTTTTTTCCCCACATCAGAACAACCAGTAGGAGTTACGAGTAAAGCAACAAGGACATGAACCCACATCAGCTTGCCAGCTGCCAATTGTGTTTGATGGGGCACCCAGCTAAGACCGAAGCACCGCATCTGGCGATTGAAAGTGGGTCTGGTTTAGGCTTGTCGCAGTAGTCAGTGTTACCGGTGTTACACGGTGGTTGGGCACACGCCGATTACATTACCCCCACCGTTGCTTTGCTTTTTTTTTACAAAAATAAAACCCATTTAGTTAATTTTGGCATATCAGATGCATGATGACAATAGACAGTCGGACGACGGAGGCTACAAACTGACAGTGAATGTATCAGCTCCATAAGGAGTCTCAGCTCAGAGTAGCAGGAGTCATATTTCACACACACGAGACGAGACAGAGTTGACAGACCGAGAGATGGCAGACGTTTTGGTGTTGAAGCGAAAAGCAGACGCGCCTATTTGACAATATTTCAGACTTAAACCCAATGCTATAAGAGAACCGTAACGTTAATGGGGTAGCGTTAATCGCTGTGAGGAGGACGGAGCGGTCACAGCCAGTGTGCACGGCGCAGTGGCTGCAGGGGTCTACCTGGCGCGACCAGAGGGACCAGGCACACAGCCACCCGGTGGTTAAGACCAAAGTAAGCGTGTTACACATATTGACCGTCATCTTTTCTTGTAAAATGTCCGGTGTAATCGGTAACACCGGTGTTTTTGTGTTATGGAAATTTTCCTCACCGTCACATCCCTAGTCTGGTGGGCGAGTGCTTTTTCTCCTGCACCACACAAGCACCGCAGGTTTTATTATTTTTTTGTGCGTAGAAACTGATGCACAATCTACACTGGATTTTATGAGGGCCCAGGCAAAAGGGTTGATAAACTAGGAGAAGAAGTGAAAATTCAAGCTTGACTGAAGGATAACTGTGGATGGATTTTTAGTCAGTTTTTTTACAGTTTAGGCAAAACAAGGTTCACAGGGTGTGGCCAATAAAAAAGGGAAATAGAGAAGAGCAGCAAGGGAGAGGGACGAAAAGACGCAGGATCTCTGAGAGTGAGTGGGTGAAAGAGACAGGAAGGTAAACAGACCAACAGCAAGCCTATGAAAGGAATCAGGGAGAAAGAGTGAGCAACAAAGAGAAAGGTCACGGCCATAATTGGGGCCATTCATCATGGGACAGTTTTAGGAGTAGGTGTGATGTGCCATCCATCCATTGAGCCTCTGGCTCTCTGAGTGGCTGATGATAAGACGGTCTGGAGCCACGCCAGCCAGCTAACACCTTCTGCCCAGTTACTGCTGTATAAGCTGCTCATACATTCTCACAGTATGCAAAGTCACTATGGCCTATTGGTAACTCTCTACTACTCTCTACTCTCTACATCGGATAATATATGAAAGCTGGTGTTATGCAACATCAGTATGTGAATAGTGAAAGTTACATATGCTGTGTCTCAATTTGCGTACTTCTGTACTTACACTTGCTATTTTGAGTGCATAAGTGCATTCACACTGAGAAGTACGGCAAAATGCAGAGCACTCCGAGTACCCGGATGTTGTACTCAAAACGGTTAAAACGTCGTGGAACGCTGGACACGTCTCACCCTCAACGGTGGCCATCTTTGCTACGTAGCGGAACGGGAGGGGCAACCGAATTTTTTCAAACTTGTGAAACTGGCGGGCAAGGAAGCTGCAGCGGTTGTGATTGAAACGGCGAACACCGAACTAACAAATCTAAGTTATATATGTGTTTTTTATCACTAAGTACCACTATACTGTAATCGGCTGGAAGCCATTATTGGGTTAATTTATCCGTCTGAATTGAATTACTGCCAATACGGTGGGATGTCCGTGGCTGACTTCATGGGCTATTTTGGGATTTATACTTTATTTTTACATACTTATATAAAACAAAAACAAAAAAACAAAGCATTCGAATACTGATTTGTAGGTTGGTTACCATGGCAATGGTCGAAGCTTCAAAGCTTTGAAGCATTTGGGTCAGCCCTACACTATCCTGTCGAAATTCACACACTACTCAAGTAAGTACATACTGTAGTGTGCATAGTGTACTACATGGAAGTGTACTAACGGAGGTATCTGATTTGAGACACAGCTGTCAACCGAAGGTGCCGACAAAACTGTGTAATATATTCTTTGGGAAGATAGGACTTAATTAAGCATATTCCCTTTAACATCTGTAAAGCCTTTATCAAACCATATTAACTTAAAATTACAATGTGGGATCTCTCTTTACATTTCTTTGTAGATGATAAAGGCCACACTACTGGGGATGTTAATGGATGAAGCTCTAAAATCTAAAGGCCACATCAATCCTCCATCCCTGTTCGACTCCGCTAAGGACACAGCAGCGAATTCTCCTCGGCTGCAGTCTTGTACAGTAAAATAAGAGCCTCTGAAGAGCACAAGCCAAAGGCGAAATAAGCCATAGTGTTGCTTTGGGGACAGCTAAAGTGGAAGAGAAGAAGAGGAAAAAATTGGAAAGAGAAAAAGCAAAAGAGCAGAAAGCATTAAGACTGGAGAAAGAGTTGAAAAAAGGGTGAGACTAGAGCACAAGAGAAGACAAACTATTATAATAATAAGTTAACACAAAAATACATGCAGTGACATAATTTAACCATAAAGTTAAGAATTTATATGAAGTGCTGGCCTGTGTATTGTCTAACAGTAATATATTATTCACAAAAATCTACACTGTGCAGGATACAGATAAGGTTATTAGCAGGGAAGCTGAAATTAATTAGCTTAATGATGTATCTCAGACAGCGAGAGTAGCAGTACCAGTCTCCTGAGAGGTGCAAGCTGCTTGTTGCGTATTAAAAAAGGTCATGTAATTCTGCCAAGGGTATCACATAGTAGGTGGTAGGTACATGCATACTGTATGCATGGTATATGCAGTACATTGTATTAGAAACTGTATGCAGAAAGTACAAAATATTTGGACACAGCTTCAGATGTGTGCACTCCTAAACTCATCTGCTGAAAGTTCTGAAAATTCTTAACAAGATGCAAAATCATGCCGAGTGTAGATAAGTAAGGATACAATACAAAGAAAAAGAAAGCAAGGGTCAGTGCCAGGTCAGTTGAGCATAAGGTGGTGATGGCCCTGAGTGAGTTCATGCATGCATCGTGTCTAGTTGAGGCCTCCACAGTGTCACACCCTGGTGGAAAGTGATGGAGGGTTGTGGAGGTCATATTAGACAGTAGATCCATTATGGATAAAAACATGCACAGTGAAGGCGTATGTGTCATTTATGCAACTTAATCTCCCCCCAAAAAACTAAATATGTGAAATATTTGAGCTGTTTCAACAGAAATAAAAGATTTGTCAACATTTCTAATTTCTGGATGCCAGTTCAGTATTCTGTAACCACTCTGACTTGTCCTTGGACCTTGTAGCGCCCCTCTTAACCTTGCTGTTGGCACTCCCAGTGGGGCTGCAGTTCCACAGGCTTTTTCACAGCAAGCCCACACGAGTCTCAGTATAGAGCCAACCCAATAAAGTTTTATAACATGAGCTCAGACACACTGGTGTGCACAGCAGGCAGTGCCCGTTTTGCTCCTGCTGTTTTTGTCCTTTTGTATTGAAACATGGAGCGGTGTTGCTAAAAGTGACACAAACCATAAGATAAATCCTTTCCAAAGGGCAATTATAAAGCAGGATTTTCTCTATATGCAGGCTGCACAGACCTGGCTCCTCTCCTCAGAAACCACACCAATACAGGTTAAAACATAATGTTTATGTCCAGTTCTACTACAGTAGACGTGTCTAGTCCAATAATTGATTATTTTGTACAGACAGAAGCAAATTCCTTCTACCAAGCAAATTAGATTTCCATTCTCCCTACAAAATTAGCAGCTTCTTCAGAAAACTATGAAAACAGTCAAACTCTCAAAGCAAAACTGTGATGTTTTTCCCTCTAATTCTGCATTTACAACCTGCTGTGCATTTATTGTGTGCTCGGTAACTTGGTTAGCAAGTTTGATTTCTCATCAGAGCACCTCACACCAGTAAGAGTCCTTGAGCAAGACATCTAACACTATAATATGTACTCAACAGGCTACCTAAAAATATAATAGAGTCGTACAAGCTTGACCATGACCTGAATTAAAAAGGTTCAGGTCAGATGTTAGAGAAACAAAGCAATAAGAGAAAAACATGGATCTGTTGGAATACAACTATAAGAGAAAGCCCAAAGAGATGGAATATACTGTGTTTATTCAATCTTGTGAAGGGCTCATTGCATAGGTGAAATATGGTCTCAAAAAAGTACAATGACCTTGATGAAGACCTATGTCGGTCGCAATGCAGGTCTCCTTCAAAAATAACAAGTTTGAACAACATAAAAATGCTTTTATTTTACAACAATTATTGCCATGTAAAATAAAGGCATTTAAATTTTGTTCAAACTCTACGGTGTGCCTTGGATTATTTTTTAAGAAGATCTGCATTTTGTACTTTTTTGAGATCATATTCCACCCATGCAATGAGCCCTTCACAAGATTGAATACATACAGTACACCTAAATGATCCAAAGAGCACCTGTTAGTGATAAACCACACAGACCCAGTAGCGCTTCTACTCCGTTGTCTTCAGATGGACTACTATGTCTGAGGCATCCTGTATATGCAGGAAAATGTACAGCAATGACATCAGGATGACATCAAGACCAGAAAAGTGTAATCAGATGCTAGAAAAACATTCTGGACAACTAATGGTAGCACAACAGGCAAGTTCATTTACAGAATAGGGTAGGCACTCAAGTGTCCGTTCAATAAAAAGAACAAGATCCAAGCATTAACACACACACACACGCACACAATCATCAGATATCCAGCTGGCAGAGTAGCTGGCCAAGACACCACATGCAAGCTGCTATTATCAAGACTGTGAATCTTCTCACAATGCACAAAGGATTTTATCAAAAATCTAGCAGTCAAAGACTCTATGGCAGCCAGAGAGAGGAGGGACTGGAGCTTTGTCTGTGGCAAGGCTGCTGACTTGAATGAAACGCAAAGCATCCATCAGTGAAATGGAATGAATACTACTTTTTATGACTTAAAATTGTTTGACTTAAAACTATGGTCCTTTCTCAAAGATAGCAGCACAGTTCTGTTTCATGAACCAACACAGAGCCAACATTTACTCAAAGTCATATATATTTATTCATTTATTTTCTATAATTCCACTTAAAACTGCTCATTTTGCACTCTAAGTTCTTAAAATGAGAAAATACTTTTCATTTGTCAAGTATTTAATTCACACAGGAGTATACAATAATAGGCTTTACCATGTGGTTATTTCATATAGACTATTTATTTATTGAATTACCAGAAAACATGCTATTTCGTGATACATATCGTTATTATATTACCTATATCGTGATAGAAGATTTTGGCCATATCGCCCAGTTCTAACTCAAAGAAGCATAGGGAAATTGGGAAAGAATAAAAGGTATTGAAAAACACCATTTATCAGTCCAACTAAAGTAATTGGAGGTAACTGCCACAGTGCAATGCAACAAAAACACCTGAAATTACTTTTTAAAAGTCAACTTTAAAGCTTCAGTAGGCAACAAGTTTTTGGCATCATTGGGCAAAAATTCCATAATAACCTTTCAGCATATTGTAATTCAAGTGTTTCAGAGAGAAAACTAGACTTCTGCACCTCCTCATGGCTCTGTTTTCAGGCTTTAAAAAAATCTAGCTTGTGATGGGAGACTTCACAGGTCATTTCAGAGAGAGTGTTCCTATTGGCTTTGCTCCAGTCATGTGAGCAGTGCTTTGTATTCCCCAAGAAATCTCAACATGGCTGCCGGGTCACAAACTTTCTCATTTTACAGCTAAACCGTGCACTACAAGATGAATCTGAAAACATTTGAGGCGAGAAATAGGCATTCTAAGGAAAGAAAAATGAGGGAAGGGTCTCCCAGTGTGAGGGAGTTAATTGCCCAGGGTCATTCCTAACTCCTTGAGAAAAAATCCCCTTATTTGGAAGTGAAAATATTTAAATATTCTAGGTCAAGCACGAGGTGGAATTTAGCATTTTTCAGATGGTAAAAAGCTATGCCATCTCTGTCGTTTGTTTTGTGCAGTGCACACAGTTGTAGCAGCAAAAGAATAACCTTGATTCAACACTAAGTAACACCTGTTCATTGCTATAAATAAATAAATAAACGTAGATCCATTCTTCATTATGCATGTTTCTGTCTGTCCTTTATTTTTATGTAAAGCAACACCAGGCAAGATATCACATCTCAACTACAAAGTAAAGATGCAACTTTGAGAGTTTCTCCACCCACTGAATGAATTGATAGGAGGCTACTAGACCTTTTTAGAAGAAAAAGGGTTATAATAGCAACGCTAACTAGATATTTTGAACAGAAAAAGCTGTGTACTTATTTCAAGGGCCTTTAAGAATCATTATCAATCATCTTTTCATCATTATAACTAAATGCTATTAAACAGACAAAGACTATAGCCATGCTGGTGGATCTTTGAGACTGACAAAGGAGCTTTTTGCTAAATCACAGCATTGTTTAATTGATGAATTGATTTTATAGACTGATTAATCTATAAAACATCAAAAAGTAATGAAAAACGCCTATCGCAACTTCCCAGAGGCAATATTTAATCTATTATTGACATATATTTAAAAACAAGCAGCAAATCTTCATATTTAACCAATAAATATTTGGCCTTTTTGATTGGAAAAATTATGAAAACCATAAACATCCCCAGTTTGCGTCCACCGGGGTTGCATCTCTCTCGACATCATTTCTGCCATCTCTTACAAAAGCACAACCACAAGTAATGCTGCACAGTTCTTTGGGATAAAGTAGCAGCAAAAGGCCCAGCAGACGCAACTGACAACAACATCCAACTTGTGTCCTCAAGACTCAAGAGCATTTTCTCAAGAAAGCAAATGCTGCATAGCCCATGTCAAGTGGATGACTTCTGCTGTAAAATGCAGCAAGCAGAATCTGTTCATCTCTGATCTTTTATTAAACAATATTTTTGCATATGAATGTGAATATGTGTTGTTGTCTCACATGGAACAGATTTATTTCATGAAAGCAGACTATGTGCTGAGATTAAATTTGGTGTCTTGGCTCTGATCCCGCAAGCAGACACCGAGCTCATCGGTGAACAACTTACCGCCTCAAAATCACATTAGATAAATAAACTAGAATGTGATGACAGCTGGAGTCTTCTAGTCCAGTGGATTGAGATGTAAAACAACTAAACCAGGCCGGCCAGATGAAATGCAGCAGCAGGCTAACACACATACAGATATTAAGCATATTAAAATCCCCCAAAACCATGGCTTGGAGCAGACAATCTCTTTAATGAAATGTTATGATAAGCAGATGACCATCAGTGCATGGGTGTGAGTTTAAGGTTAGTAATGAGTGTAGCAGCAGTGTAACATTACACCATAAAATAGGAGCTCAGCAATTTAGATGCAATTATGATATGAAGATGCAAGTGGTTACATAATCCTAATGCTTAGCTGCACATGATGTACTGCATGTGAAAAAATGTGTGTCCAATGGGTGACATAAGCCATGTTGAGAGTTTCCCATGAAGCTAATATTACAGGAACATAATTATGTAAATGGGCTGAATGCAACATTCATTTGTTACATGTATATAAAGCCAATAATATTAGGCCTACCCTTTAACAATACTAGAGACCTGTTAGCAATGATGCCACAGCTTACAACTAATTCTAACTCCTGAAGACCTTTTATGACACGGTGGTGGCATCAGACATTTTTTTATGGAGTGGTCTGCTGGTTGAGCAGCATCTCGGCTGTGGACAGGAAGAGACTAGACAGAGTGATCAGGAAGGCCAGCTCTGTCCTGGGATGCCCCCTCGACACAGTGGAGTTGGTGGGAGAGAGGAGGATGATGGCTAAGCTGTCATCCATGATGGAGAATGACTCCCACCCCATGCAGGACACCATCTCAGCACTGGAGAGCTCCTTCAGCGACAGGCTGCTCCACCCAAAGTGTGTGAAGGAGCACTATCGCAGGTCCTTCCTTCCTGCAGCTGTCAGACTCCACAACCAGCACTGCTCCCAGTAGACCACAACCAGCACTGCTCCCAGTAGACCCCAACCAGCACTGCTCACAGTAGACCCCAACCAGCACTGATCCCAGTAAACCACAACCAGCACTGCTCCCAGTAAACCACAACCAGCACTGCTCCCAGTAGACCCCAACCAGCACTGCTCCCAGTAGACCAAACCAGCACTGCTCCCAGTAGACCAAACCAGCACTGCTCCCAGTAGACCACAACCAGCACTGCTCCCAGTAGACCCCAACCAGCACTGCTCACAGTAGACCCCAACCAGCACTGCTCCCAGTAGACC